>JAWNNP010001094.1:0-115000 GCA_035044805.1 Leucophenga maculata
CTCAATCGGTTGGATGGTTTTGCTTCCTATAAGGAACATACATACATACATAGATATATACAAGATTCATTTATATATATATAGATATTTTTACTGAATTGTTAAGTTGCAATTAATTCATATGCAATATACTCATTGGTGTTAGCAAGTATGAAAAGATTCGTGCATTCCTTAGAGATGGCAAAAAAATACAATCATAATTTTGTAGTAACATAGCGAAGTCGGTGACCCAATAAAGTATATACTAGTTTATATTGTTGATCACCAACAGGAGACGACACGAGTTATCCTTCTAAAATGCAAGTTATTTCGAATTAAATTCGGGGTATAGGCTCTCTAGGTTCTCGCCAGGTTATCGCAATACTTTATAATTAACAACACTATTATCGCATTCATTTTATAAATTGTTGTTTTGCCTCAATATTATTTTTTCATATTCTTAGCCTATTTTGTTATATGGTTTGTAAAAAACCAAATTTGAAAACTATTTATGTGCACAATAAAATATTGAAACTACTGATGAATTTTTTTTTTTTACTTTCTTAAGCCGCAGCTTCATCCGCGAATAATATAGCCAATAATATAGTTATTCACACTTGTCCAATGGGTCTTACTTCTTCCGATCCCGCATATATCCAATTTTATTTATGTACCTCAAATGGGTGTAAAGATATAACGAATTCTGTATATCGCTTATATGGGGAATACAAGTTTACAGGTTTACTTCTAAGCCTACTAACATGTATACCAAGTTTCATCTCTGTACCTTAAATGGATGCAAAGATATGACAAGTTTTGTATGTTGCTCATATGGGCGAGTGGTGTTTTGCCTCCTCCGATTTTGAAAAATATGTTCTCTAATAAGATCCCATCTATCTTCATACAAAAATTCATACGAATCGGTTCAGCGGTTTAGGCGTAAGAGAGTAACATCCACACATCCATCATTAAAAAATTTCGCATTTATTATATTAGTAGGATACTAGTGTATAAATCGTAGAACCATTTAGTATACTCCTGACCATAACTGCAGTACATTGATACCAACGTAGCGTATTTCAACAGAAGATCACGCCGCAGAAACTCTCAGAACACAGTTGTTTCCTTTTCATCAAAAACCAAACCTCATTTGAGTCAAATAGTTTTAACAAGTTTTTGAAAGCTTAGGAGTATTTTTGTAACTCCAAAACGTGTGCTGATTTTTGCATCTCGATCGAAAATGTTATCGGAATACATATAAAGTGACTATTTCACACCGGACACCATACTTTTTAGGCCCTGTACCGAAGGTACAAGAGCTTATTGGTTTTGTGCAAATGTATGTAACAGGTAGAAATAATGGTCAGAGACCCCCATTGTGGTCAGGAGTGATAGAGGAGTCGATATAGCCATGTCCGTCTGTCCGTCTGTATGAACGAAAGGATCTCGGAAACGGTAATAGATAGAGACTTCGTGTTTTTTGCATTCGAGTAGGACTTCTCCGGAATTTTACAAGTTTATTTTAAAATTTTGCCCCTCCCCCCTTTCCCATAAAATACCCCCAAGGCTAAAAATTTCTTCGGCACAAAAAAAAATAAGTATGCCAGTATAGAGATATAGTCCTTTTTAGCCAAAATCCGAAAAGTTCATCAAAATCGGATAATAAATGACGATTTTATAAGCAATTGACTTTGAGCGACCCCCCCTTTTCGTTTCATACATAAAAAAAATGTTTTAAAAGGCACTTAGTCGTGCAGTGAGAAGTGGTCATGTGTTTCTTACTTGTTAGGCCCTGTACCGATGGTACAAGAGCCTATTGGTTTTGTGCAAATGTATGTAACAGGAAGAACTAATTGTCGGAGACCCCCCAAAGTTACCCCCATTATGGTCGGGAGTGATAGAGGAGTCGATATAGCCATGTCCGTCTGTCCGTCCGTCCGTCTGTATGAACGAAAGGATCTCGGAAACGGTAATAGATAGAGACTTCGTGTTTTTTGCATTCGACTAGGACTGCTCCGGAATTTCACAAGTTTATTTTAAAATGTTGCCCCTCTCCCCCTTTCCCCATAAAATCACCCCCAAGGGTAAAAATTTCTTCGGCACAAAAAAAATTTAGTATACCAGTATAAAGTTAACGTCCTTCTAAACCAAAATCAAAAAAGTTCATCAAAATCGGATAATAAATGACGATTTTATAAGCAATTGAATTTGAACGACCCCCCTTTTCTTTTCATTCATATTCGCGCAGTGAGAAGTGGTCATGTGTTTGGTCATAAGCTCGGGAAACATTTAATGTGTTCGTTAGGCGACCTGAACTGGTACAGGGCCTCTTACAGTCGGTTACGCCTGACTGTATTTTCTTACTTGTTTTGTTTGTTTTGGTGAGGGTGTACATTTTTTTGTGCTGGACCGGTGCCTTGTAAAGGGCATATCGAGGTTATTCTGCTAGTATGTTATTTCTGGTAACAAAAAGAAAGGTTGTGTGAATGTGGTCAAAAAGTCCACACCAACAGACATACTTCTTTAAACTGTAGAAGAAGTAAGAACAAATATAATTCGTTCATACAAGAAAGGACGGGCAGGAGTTAAAAAGAAGGGTGTGGTACGGTCGTTAAATATTATTTTCTGAAGGGGTAATAGGAGAGATTAAATATTCCCACCAAAATGTGGGGCTATCGACGTTCTGATAGCAAGCGAAAATGTTCCAAAATGCTTTTCAATAAAACTAATTTCAATAAAACTAATTTAAATCACTATTTATTTAGTTACATTGCCGATATTTTCAAATATAATTAATGCGGTTCGATTTAATTTATACGCGTTGTGCTCAGCTTGCGTTCGCTATGTAACTTTAACTCCAACTAACAACATATTACGATTTTTTAAGCAGAGTTAAGTTACATTTTTAGTAATTTGTTTGATCTTGAACTATATGGAATATTTTATAAGATATAACGACAGATAGAAAAAATTTGGCTTAACAACAAGATTACATTTTTTTCACACAAAAACTTAGAAGGAAATACTCTTTAACTAAACATTCTATTTTATTTATTTTTATAATTGTAACTTAGAATTAGTTCAAAGTTACAATGTGTAAAATAGCCAGAGCAACGAAGGCCTTCAGGCATACTATTCATTCTTTGTTTTGTGCATGTGGGAAAAATTCTTTGTTAAATTAAGGCATGTGTAAAATGTATTTTTGCTGGGATTGATCCAAAGTTATTGTTTTCCTTTGTTTTATTAATTAGTAGATAAACTTACTGAAGATGAATTAACTTCAGTACGTTTATCTACTAGGCCCAAACACCGCTTTCAAAAGCTGAAAAAACTTTTGGTCTCAAAGTACTGTTTTTAGCAATCCCTAGTGAGAAGTATAATATATAGAAGGCTAGTTTATTCACATTAGCTTCATTTGCCGATTTTAACAAGAAGAACTTCTAATTAGAAATATTTCCTAATTACCAAATTTGATGGTGGGTAGGTAAATCTTACACATAAAAAGTTTGTACGCATAAGACACACATTATGCTGATAATGATCAGGATTATAATTATGATTATGACAATGGACATGGAGAGGGGGACAAGGAGAACGAGGGTGTGACCAAAGCGACTCGAACAAAGGTCATCACGTCCGTAGGCAATCAAACTAAATGTAAGCAGAATCATAATTCTGACATTGGCAGACATCAATTGCCAAGGACAATAAATAGTGTGTGTGCGTGCTTATATGTATGTGTGTGCGTGTGTGTGTCTGTATAGTAAAAATATACGGTTGTCAATTTTTAGATGTTGATGTCGATGTGATTATGATTTGATCTACCAAATAGAAGTACTCAGTGTGAATATGTGAAGTAATGTTAAGCTGGGTGGATGAACTAATGTTTGGTACACTAGAATGTATGGTTGAATTACATAGCGGATTAGTCGCAATAAGAAACTTCCCAACGATGAATGGGACAGTGGCTGACATTCACTCTGTTAACTAAATAATGTCAATGTCGTCGACATTGTTCGACATAAAATCGATACGTATTACCCAAGGCGGTATTTGGCGGCGCAATATGACTTGACAACACCTCATACGCATCCGAAGAATTTTCAATTCGATTTAGCCACAAATTCCTTAATTCTTTACATTTGGCCTAGTCAACTTATAACGAAAATCCATCTGAGTGTACTTACTCAGACTCATTACATTCTATGATGCTTCTCGGATCTTTCCAAATTTAATTATCGTATCTTAAAAGATGCCCCAAACACGGCTTACCGTTTTTATATGACTGATCAGACCGATGCTAACCAATCGATGTACCTCTATTTTTTTAGTGAGCCTAAATCGCTTTGTTTGTTGAGATGTTGTTGAACATTTGTTTGGTCAAAAGGACTCAAACAAAAGGTCGGGCTTAGCTGCACGGTCCGACAATTGTGAACCAGCTCGCATTTGCTGGACTAGACGTCACTTGCTCCCGCCACTCGATTGGTTGCTTTGTTCGGACTTTGCCTTTGTTGGGGTGCTGTTTTCGTTCTTTTCTATTTTTTTTCCTTTTCTTTTTGCAACTTCTAAAGCTTTTTGGCGCACTTTCCATTATTTATGCCTATTTCATACTTGTTCCATTTTTGCATTTGCCGTTTTCAAAGGAACAAACGGCCGAGCAAACAAACAAAAAGCGGAATTGCGCTTTTATATGCATTGCTTCGTCCGTTTGTCTGGTCTGAATTCTGGCATTCTATGCCCTTTTTACTTAGCATTCGACGCGGAAGCGTTCCCCATTGCCGGACACTTTCTGTCCACGCATACTCCAACGACCCTGCTTGCCTTTTTACATTTCCTTACTAATGCATATGCCACGATGTCCTTTTAATTTCCTATTTGTAATGATGCTTTTGTGTTAACATAATGTTGTGGATGCTGTTGTTGTTTTGTCCAAATCCACTTTTGTTGTGTACTATTCAAAAGGCCTTCCGACAATTATTTATAAGAATTTCTCTTTTATCTTTTTGTATTGTAAACGTCAAGTGGTACATTTGCATTTATAAATTAAGCAAATCATATGGAAAACCAGGTTCAAGTTGTCCATTATCTGAAGCGTAATAATAGTCTAAGTAAACACATATTAATTTAAAATTGTACTTAAAATTATTGAAACCATAATCGAATCGTACAAATGTATGTAAATGCTTATTATATGTTGCCTAGTATGTATATGTTTAAATAGTCAATCGCAGTCTACCTCAGTGTGGCTGCAGCACGATAAGTCTGATCGATGTGTCTTATATAGCATTAAAACGTACATTCAGTTAATATTAAAATTTATGAAAAACGAGTCACCCCATTCGAAAATACCGACCCCACATCAAAGGGGTATTTCTTCTCGTAGAAGATCTATTGGACCAATTTTATTATTTATATGCTCTAAGCACAACTCTGATATCTGCATTGGTACAAAATAATGCGCAACGATGCAAACTATACTTTATAGAGTCTACGATGCCTCCTATAAAGCTTTATAAACTTTAAGACGGAGTAAACATACACAATCTCTCTCTATTTATAGCATATAATTAGGTACAAGAGCCTATTGGTTTTGTGCAAATGTATGTAACAGGTAGATATAATGGTCGGAGACCCCCCAAAGTTGCCCCCATTATGGTCAGGAGTGATAGAGGAGTCGATATAGACATGTCCGTCTGTCCGTCTGGCCGTCCGTATGAACGAAAGGATCTCGGAAACGGTAATAGATAGAGACTTCGTGTTTTTTGCATTCGACTAGGACTGCTCCGGAATTTTACAAGTTTACTTAAAATATTGCCCCTTCCCCCATAAAATCACCCCTTAGGGTAAAAATTTCTTCGGCAAAAATATTGATTGTGTGCCAGTATAGAGATAACGTCCCTCTTAACCAAATTCCATAAAGTTCATTAAAATCGGATAATAAATTACCATTTTATAAGCAATTGAATTTGAACGATCCCCCTTTTCATTTCATACACAAAAAAATGTTTTATAAGGCACTTATTCGTGCAGTAAGAAGTGGTCATGTGCTGGTCATAAGCTAGGGAAACATGTCTCTTTTTTTTTTGATTTGCTTTTCAATATTTCATATTAAGACTGGAAAAGTTTGGTCAAATTCGGAAGGGACTGTGCCCTACCCCCATATAAGCGATTAACAAAATTCGTCACATCTTGTCATCTATTTGAGGTACATGGTAATGAAATCAGGAGAAGTAAGGTCCTTTGGACAAGTGTGAATAATTTTGCTTTACTGTGTGTGGCGAAGCCACGGGTTTATCTACATACATATGTATATTTCAACTTTCAAATTCCAAATCGAGTATGGATTGTTTTATACAATTGACATATCTCAAATAATTTGAAACATATGATCAAATTACTACATTACACTTTGCTCGTCCCCTACTTTTTCTTCAGTGTAAATACTTTCCGACTTTTTATTGCTTTTATCGCTGTACTCATTTGCACATTTAAGAATTAAATTCTGTTTGGCATGGTGTTTTCACTGCATTCCGATTTCTGATTTCAGACTTCGATTTTCTTCATTCCCTGTCCCTCCCAATGCAGGACGGCACGACGATCGATTCGCTTGTTCCAGCACAGAAGATGTCAAACTAGAGAACGATGGACACTTTCTTATTCTTTTTGTTTCTCATATTCTTGTTGCTGTAGAAGACCACAACAGCCTTTGCAACATATCACGATAATATTTCTGTTTTTTATCCCCTGCACACATATAGTCGAATATGCTACATTGGAGTTGTTGATTTTTTGAGGTATGAAATACGGTGAAGAAAGAGTCGGTGATCGCTTTAAGATTTTACATATTAAATATGCATATTATTATAAGTTTGATTAAACCAATCAAACTAGCCCTGAAAGTTTGTCCGCAATTAAAAGATATTGCGCTGGAACTGAGCACGTGAACTCTTTGTCTGAAAAAGACCCAATATATTTGGCAATCTCCCAAAATGAAGCTCGAAGTGGGGTCATATAATCATACAATAAAAAAACTTCAATATTTCGCCTAATGCAAGTTAAAACAAGTAAGAAAATTACATTCGGGTGTAACCGACTGTAAGAGGCCCTGTACCAGTTCAGGTCGCTTAACTAACACATTAAATTTTTCTCGAGCTTATGACCACTTCCTACTGCATGAATAAGTGCCTTATAAAACATTTTTTGTATGTATGAAAAGAAAAGGGGGGTCGTTCAAATTCAATTGCTTATAAAATCGTCATTTATTATCCGATTTTGATGAAGTTTTTGAATATTGGCTTAGAGAGTCGTTATCTCTATACTGGTGGATATTTACCAAAAGGGGTAATTTTATGGGGAAAGGGGGAGGGGCAAAATTTTAAAATAAACTTGTGAAATTCCGGAGCAGTTCTAGTCGAATGCAAAAAACACGAAGTCTCTATCTATTACCGTTTCCGAGATCCTTTCGTTCATACAGACGGACGGACGTTCTATATCGACTCCTCTATCTTTCCTGACCATAATGGGGGTAACTTTGAGGGGTCTCCGACCATTATTTCTATCTGTTACATACATTTGCACAAAACCAATAGGCTCTTGTACCTTTGGTACAGCGTCTTAAAAATGTAATCTTATGGATTAGTGCCTGTATTTACATTCAAAACTCAGTCAAACGGACCTGTGTAGAACGACTATCTGTGTTAATCTGGTGCAAGAAAAGGATATATATGAGTACATATTTTATGAGATCCAAAACTCATACTTTTGTACGTTGCCAATTTCGTATAAAAATTATAATACTATACGCACCACGTATATAATGTAAAATGTGATGTATATAAAATTTAGTTTAGTTAAGAAGCGTATAAAATTGCGGTTAAACCGAAGTTAATGTTTTCTCTTGTTTCTGTTGCTGTTTTTAAGTATGTTGTTGCGTTTTCGTTACCTGTTCAGTTTGCTGCTACAATTGTTGTTGTTATCGCCGAAATAGGATGCGTTGCGTTTCGTTGGACCGTGTCCCTCTTTATCATATCCAAAAGAATGTTACATCGCGATCGGATGTAGTGCGGGATCAGCGCGGAGTGACAAATATGATGAAGCATGAAAATGGCGAGAAAGAAGAGCATGCGAGTGAGATCGGAAAATGTTGATACACAGAGGAAATTACGATTCTGCAAATGCAAATATGTAACTGCCAGAAGGAGATGCGTAGTTGTTCAAACTTATTATGCCAATTTACGCCGTGGATGTTTTTTTTCAGTGCATTTTATGATCTGGCGTTCGCACGCAATCATTAAGTGTGTCTTTATAATAATGGTCATCTTGACTCCTTAGAAGCAATCGTATTCTCCTCGCCCTGCCCTAGCACACGTCATTAGATGCCGCCCAAGGAATTCGAACTGTTGTTCTTCGCCCTTGTTGCCGGCATTTTTCCGATTTTAGCTTTAATTGTTTTATAGTCGTATTATTTTTTCTTTAAGATTATTTTTGTATCATTTTACACATACGTACATACAGACATACTCATTTATATTTTTTCACAGAAAATATTTAGAACGGCAAATATACTTATTTACTACTGGGGGACCCGGCTTGCACTGCTACGCCCCTCTTTGTCTTCTTAACATTGCACACCAGAGCTTAGCGCATCAATATTGATCGGGAAACTGTTATGATACTAAAATATAAAATGTAAAGACTATCTGAAATTTATAATTGCTAAAAAAATAAAAACAAGTAAGGAAATTTCAGTCGGGCGTAACCGACTGTAAGAGGCCCTGTACCAGTTCAGTTCGCCTAACAAACACATTAAATGTTTCCCTAGCTTATGACCAAACACATGACCACTTCTCACTGCGCGAATATGAATGAAAAGAAAAGGGGGGTCGTTAAAATTCAATTGCTTATAAAATCGTCATTTATTATCCGATTTTGATGAACTTTTCGGATTTTGGCTAAGAAGGACGATATCTCTATACTGGCATACTTACTTTTTTTTGTGCCGAAGAAATTTTTACCCTTGGGGGTGATTTTATGGGGAAGGGGGGGGAGGGGCAAGTTTTTAAAATAAACTTGTGAAATTCCGGAGCAGTCCTAGTCGAATGCAAAAAACACGAAGTCTCTATCTATTACCGTTTCCGAGATCCTTTCGTTCATACGGACGGACGGACGGACAGACGGACATGTCTATATCGACTCCTCTATCACTCCTGACCATAATGGGGGTAACTTTGGGGGGTCTCCGACCATTATTTCTACCTGTTACATACATTTGCACAAACCCAATAGGCTCTTGTACCTTCGGTACAGGGCCTAAAAAAGTCTGGGTCGCGATGTAGAACATATCTATGATTGATTCTTTATAAATATTTCTGAACTAATAATCTATATATATATAAATGAATCTTGTATATATCTATGTATGTATGTATGTTCCTTATAGGAAGCAAAACCATCCAACCGATTGAGCTGAAATTCACAGACAATCTTCAGTTCATTCAGGAGAGTGTTCGAGTAAAGTTTGGTCAAAATCGGAGGGGGCTATGCCCCACCCCCCATACAAGCGATAAACAAAATTCATTATATCTTTGCATCCATCTGAGGTACGTGAACGAAATTTATTACACATGTTAATGGGATCGGGAAAAGTAATCGTGTTAAGTTTGGTCAAAATCGGAAGGTGCTATGCCCCACCCCCCATACAAGCGATAAACAAAATTCATCATATCTTTGCGTCCATCTGAGGTACTGGGACGAAATTTATTACACATGTTAACGGGATCGGGAAAAGTAATCGTGTTAAGTTTGGTTAAAATCGGAGGGGGCTATGCCCCACCCCCCATACAAGCGATAAACAAAATTCATCATATCTTTGCATCCTTTTAAAGTACGGGGACGAAATTTGTTACACATGTTAATGGTATCGGGAAAAGTAATCGTGTTACGTTTGGTCAATATCGGAGGGGGCTATGCCCCACCCCCCATACAAGCGATAAACAAAATTCATCATATCTTTGCATCCATCTGAGGTACTGGGACGAAATTTATTACACATGTTAACGGGAACGGGAAAGTAATCGTGTTAAGTTTGGTCAAAATCGGAGGGGGCTATGCCCCACCCCCCATACAAGCGATAAACAAAATTCATCATATCTTTGCATCCATCTGAGGTACGTGGACGAAATTTATTATACATGTTAACGGGATCGGGAAAAGTAATCGTGTTAAGTTTGGTTAAAATCGGCGGGCGCTATGCCCCACCCCCCATATAAGCGATAAACAAAATTCATCATATCTTTGCATCCTTTTAAAGTACGGGGACGAAATTTATTACACATGTTAATGGGATCGGGAAAAGTAATCGTGTTACGTTTGGTAAATATCGGAGGGGGCTATGCCTCACCCTCCATACAAGCGATAAACAAAATTCATCATATCTTTGCATCCTTTTAAAGAACGGGGACGAAATTTATTACACATGTTAATGGGATCGGGAAAAGTAATCGTGTTAAGTTTGGTCAAAATCGGAGGGGGCTATGCCCCACACCCCCATACAAGCGATAAACAAAATTCATCATATCTTTGCATCCTTTTGGAGTACGGGGACGAAATTTATTACACATGTTAATGGGATCGGGAAAAGTAATCGTGTTACGTTTGGTCAATATCGGAGGGGGCTATGCCCCACCCCCATACAAACGATAAACAAAATTCATCATATCTTTGCATCCATCTGAGGTACTGGGACGAAATTTATTACACATGTTAACGGGATCGGGAAAGTAATCGTGTTAAGTTTGGTCAAAATCGGAGGGGGCTATGCCCCACCCCCCATACAAGCGATAAACAAAATTCATCATATCTTTGCATCCTTTTAAAGTACGGGGACGAAATTTATTACACATGTTAATGGGATCGGGAAAAGTAATCGTGTTATGTTTGGTCAAAATCGGAGAGGGCTATGCACCACCCCCCATACAAGCGATAAGCAAAATTCAACATATCTTTGCATCCATTTGAAGTACGGGGACGAAATTTATTACACATGTTAATGGGATCGGGAAACGTAATCGTGTTAAGTTTGGTCAAATTCGGAGGGGGCTATGCCCCACCCCCCATACAAGCGATAAGCAAAATTCGTCATATCTTTGCATCCTTTTGAAGTACGGGGACGAAATTAATTTCACATCTTAATGGGATCGGGAAATGTAATCGTGTTAAGTTTGGTCAAAATCGGAGGGGGCTATGCATACAAGCGATAAACAAAATTCAACATATCTTTGCATCCATTTGAATTATATGGATGAAATTTGGTATATATGTTAATGGGATCGGATGAAGTAATCAAGTTAAGAAAAGAGAATAAAGTTTCATAGTTTAAAAGATAAAAAAAGTTATTTGATTTATCGGTTTTAAATATTGCTGAAAGAAGTAGAGAAGTGCTTGGAGTCGAGTAGGAGGAGAATATATTGTGTGATGAAAATAATTTTTACTGGGCACAGCAAAGCGTGCCGGGTACAGCTAGTATTTTTATAAAATTGTTATATAATGAAAAATAGTTTTAATTAATTTTTTACTAAATCATGTCCAAAAATCTAGCCTTAAATTAATTTTTAATGTATATGAGTCAGAGCTTCACGTTATGGGCAGTGTAATTGGAGGAGTTCCTTTACTGGAACCAAAGTTCGTCTTGTAGATCCAACTGCTGGGCGCTTTGCATATGCTGTTGCTTATTAACAGTTGACATATAGGGTTTTCTACGGATAACTTGGCTATGATACTCATCGTCATTAATTTTAATTTTCTGGACAGTATCATCCCCACTTGGCAGCCGAAAGACTTCTGATAAGAAATAGCACAAGCACTACTGGCGTTTACTGAAACAACTGCTGTAAACACATAATTAAGGACAGTGTTACCAACCTGGAGAGATGGGGTCGTTTGCACAAGTCCACATTGTGGGAGAAGTTATTGACTTTCTTTCACTTGGGAATGTGCCAGCAATTATTCTTGTTGCAAAGGGGAATGGTGCAAGTATCCAGCTGATTGATGTCCTCTAAAGATGCAAGGCTGATTTCACTGTAATCATGGAAATCTGATGGATAGGACAGGGTTGCTCTAAAAAAGCCGCCTGCGACATCTAATATAGCTGCCATGCGAGTAACCACGAATTTGGATGCGATTTCGTTGTGAGTAGGAGACTACGTAGCCTCGTCTCCATGTTCACGCCTGTTGACGAGCGTCTATTCGATGCTAAATATTTCAAAATAAGTCTGATAAGCACGCCCCGACGGAAGAGAAAGACTGCTTAAGATGAGTTCAATGAGCGCTTGGAACATCTATACGAGCGCTGTCCAAATACGATGTCAAAGTCCTGCTTGGCGATTTAAACGCTAAAATTGAGAAGAAAGGAATCTTTGGCTCAACCGTCGGAAAATTTAGCCTTCACGACACTATCTTCAATAATGGAGAGAGGCTAATAGATTTCGCCGCAGGTCGGAACATGGTAATTAGTAGCACCAGATTTCAACACCTCAACATTCACAAGGCTACATGGCTGAGTCCAAAATATCGTATTTGGTTACTTCATTCTTTCAATCTACCTATACGAATTTTTCACCTAACCGTACAACATCTTATCCCTATGTTACTAATGAGCTAATTTCTCTTAAATCTGTTATATATTCATCTGTTATATATTCTCCCAGGGCCTGATAATATTCCTAGTTGTGTACTAATACAATGTGCCAGCACTATTTGTGCTCTATTTGTCTTTTCTTTTTAAACTTTCCATAAAACACACTCTGATGTCGGGAATTATAGAGCTATTGCTAAACTACGTGTTTTACCTAAATTTTTTAAACAAATTATCACTAATCAATTGTAACGATCGGTTATGTCATTGGTTAGTGCACTGAAACATGGATTTGTAAAAGGCAGATCCATCTCTACGAATCTCTTAGAATTCACTTCTATCGTAAATAAAGGTTTTGTGTTTGGCAGCAAGACCGATATATATTTATACAGATTTTAGCAAAGCTTTTGACAGTGTATGTCATAGTCACCTTATACATAAACTAAAAGCTACAGTCCTACCTTGTAGGTAGATCCCCAAATGTCTTATTTAACAAAAAGTTTAAATATTGTCCCCGTACCTCAAATGAATGCAAAGATATGTTGAATTTTGTTTATCGCTTGTATGAGGGGGCGGGGCATAGCCCCATCCCGCGAAACTATGATAATCGCGAACCAGAATAATTAAAATTGTATGAGAATTATAATTAACATATTTCTCATTTCATAATAATGCAGTTAATTCGCAAATAGTTGCATTATACATACTTCATATGAATATCTCAACTGTCTCCTAAATAATATTTGTGCTTTAGGTTTTGTTGTGTGATGTTGGGTGATTGTGATAAGCGGTTGTCTAAGAGGTGTGTTACGGGAGGGTGAGCGCCCGGGAGGGAGAGTGCGTGGGGCTATTTATTTTTTTAAATAAAGCACTTATAATTCGCTGTTATGATGCCAACTTACTTATCCTACTTTCTTGCATAGTTTTTAGAAGGCTAAAAGCTTCTTTGTTCTAGTGCAACCAAAATAACATTGGTAATACTGGTTTTTAGTTAATGTATTAGAGTAGCTACAAACGAGATAAAAAGTTTATGCATGTTTTAATTATTTCTATATCAGTTTTAAAACTTATATTACGTTTATACCACACATTTCATGAAATTGTCTATTTCACGAATAAGAAAAATCGCTGTTTATACGATAAAGTTGTTGTTTAAAGTTGCGACTCTTAAACAAGTTGGCAACATATGTCAGTAGAAATAAATAACGAAAATGTTCAAATTAATTTATAATTAATATGAAATATTATTATATAATGCATATACATATAATGCAATTGTGTCGTTTCCGCGTTCTTGGAAACTAAAACAAAACACAGTCAACTACAATAAAAATTTGGCGCCCACAAAGTCTCATAAAATTCACATTTGCCATACAACATCACAACTATAAGGTATCAACGTCGGGAGAAATACATGAAATAGAAACTTATTCGCGAAATATTTTCATGATAAAGTACATTTCATGAATAAGCGTTTATACGAACTTTTTTTTGACTTTTCATGAAATGTTTTCATGAATAACTCCGTCGTATAAACGTACTATTAGAAAGATGCATAGAACATCTTTCGTTAAATATTCTTTTATTCTGTTCACTTTAGTACTTCACGTCTTAATATTAGAGAGGAGCATTTTTCTTCAATGAGCTTTATTACCTATATCGGATGATCCCTATGCATAGCTGATGTGGGGATAAGTGAATAAGCAATTTTAAGAAGTGGTCTTACAGTTCCTGGTGGCCAATTGATTCGATATTAACGACCGAAGAGTTTTTTAGCGACTGCACGTGTTGCGTCCATCACATAAAAAGTGTGTGTGTACATGTGAGGGAGGTGAATGGTGGGATAACAAATGGGATGGATGAATGAGATGCTTTTTTGTGCTTTCAAATAGAACGCATTAAAAGTACTCTTTCAATGGACGCGTGAACCGTGCAGCGTGGACGAATCTATTGAAAATTCATTTTGTTTATATGTTGTTGTTTGTGGGGGGAAAAAGGCAACAAAAATGCGCAGGGGTCTCTGGTTTCCATTGCTAAAATGAATTTAAAGTTGTATCAATGTCAGAACCAGCGGCGACGAAAAAATTTGTTTGCGGTTTGTATTTTGGTTTTATTTACTTCCTATTTCTTTCTACTTGGTCTACATACGAGTCAGCTAGCTACTGAGTGCCGTTAAGAAAAGGACAAGGGTGCTCAGTTAGACTTATGACGATAAATATTGTGCGAAGTCTGAAGCACTAAAAGACTAGGTACACAAATCTGGTTCGTTTAGAGCGAAGTGCATTGAGAATTTTTATATAGGTAAAATCGACAAATTACTATGCAATACCCTACACAGTTAAATGGTTAGTTTCCCAAAACAGCTAACGAGCCATTTGCCATTTGGGGCTCTAAATTCCATTCAAGTATGTATTCAAAAGGAGTACACTTCATTTGTTTATAAGCATGTATGTTTATGAGTATGTATTCAACGGGAGTACACTTCATTTGTTTATGAGCAATAACAAGCAAGTTATTTTCATGACCCATATTTAGCTATAAATCTATGAGATATAGCTATGAAAACATATCATTGATCTGCAAGGATTAATGGAGAATCGCATTTATAACAAGAAATATTAAAACTCAGATAAAACCATCTATGTAACTCAGCCATATGTGATTAATAGTTTATTTATTTTGACACAAACTTTAATACTCAAAATGTGTATGTTAAATTACGGTATTTAGGGCGTTACAAAAGCGGCGTGTATATGATATACATATTTTTCAATGTGAAGAGAGAAAAAATGCAACGTTTATTTTAATAACACACAATTAAAGTGTAACGGAGACATGTGTTTCGATTTCTACTATGAAATCTCATCACTCTGATTGACTGTGACCATGCAATTTTTTTTTGCTATATGTATCTATTATGACAAGCGCCCTACTAATCATGGGAATTTCATGTTCAATAATTTACTCGTTTTAACAAAATTTCACAAGCAATTATAGCAAGAACGTTAATCTTATACAAATTATGGGCTACTGCCCAGGTGAAAATAGTACATGATCAAAGATAAAGTTAAGCAGCAATGCTTGATGAAATGACACATCTTAGGAGGTGGGTTGTATTATGATATGCTTGACTACACTCAGGACGGAAGTTATTAGATTGGTTTCTCTAACCATCGTCCATCCGGATTTTAATTGTGCTAAGTCGTGTTATTACAACGGAGATCTTTTTTACCAAGTCTTCCACTGTATATTTTTGCATTTGAGTCCTACCTGATATATAGAGGGAGTTTAAAAGTTTAGTATTATTCTTTATTTTTTTGAGGAACGAATCGATATATATTCATAGCGGTACCAGTTGGAACAACAATCATAAGGGTATCTCAAATGCGATGATTTCTAAAGTACCTAACATAAGTTGATTGATAAAACAATTCATTATGTTGGCGAAAAATAAAAGCACCATCGCTTCCTCAGGCAGGTGGTACCGAAGGTACAAGAGCCTATTGGGTTTGTGCAAATGTATGTAACAGGTAGAAATAATGGTCGGAGACCCCCCAAAGTTACCCCCATTATGGTCAGGAGTGATAGAGGAGTCGATATAGACATGTCCGTCTGTCCGTCCGTATGAACGAAAGGATCTCGGAAACGGTAATAGATAGAGACTTCGTGTTTTTTGCATTCGACTAGGACTGCTCCGGAATTTCACAAGTTTATTTTAAAAACTTGATCCCTCCCCCCCCCCCCCCCCCTTTCCCATAAAATCACCCCCAAGGGTAAAAGTTTCTTCGGCACAAAAAAAAGTAAGTATGCCAGTATAGAGATATCGTCCTTCTTAGCCAAAACCCGAAAAGTTCATCAAAATCGGATAATAAATGACGATTTTATACGCAATTGAATTTGAACGACCCCCCTTTCCTTTTCATTCATATTCGCGCAGTGAAAAGTGATCATGTGTTTGGTCATATGCTCGGGAAACATTTAATGTGTTTGTTAGGCGACCTGAACTGGTACAGGGCCTCTTACAGTCGGTTACGCCCGACTGAAATTTCTTTACTTGTTTTAGTTATGAATACAGCAACTGGTCCGAAATTAGAAGTGCAAATTTGGGATGAGTTTGCTGAAAGTCCAATTATTTCTACCTGTTACATACATTTGCACAAAACCAATAGGCTCTTGTACCTTCGGTACAGGGTCTAAAAAATAAAACAATTTGGACACACGTCCATTAGTATATGTGTGTGATACGGTTGACCAACAGAAGACTCCATATCGTCCATTAATCTGTTATTGATTTAAATATAAATGTTTTACATACGAAACTTATCAGTGGATACTTAAGGACAAATATAAGCTTCTATACCGCAATTCAGTCTAATATTAAAGAAATTCATTTAAACAAATTCGCAATATCACACATAACCTGCATCCGTGTATTTATTAATTAATGTATTTTTTTATTAGTTAATATTAACTTGAAATTCGATATGATCACGCGCTTCGACACACGTAAATGGTAATTCTAAGGTACAGTAAATAATTATTTAGAAGATAATGAGAGGAGACTATTCCAAAAATATAACTTATATATCTATATCTATGTAGGTATTTATTTAAGTTACTTTTGTTTTCGAAAGAAATGAAAATGTGTTTTATATTTTGTCATGTTTAAAGGCCTGTTGTCGCATACAACAGAAACTGAAACTGAAGTTTAGAATTCAGTCGTCCGGAGCAACTGAAACTAAAAAAGTACTTTTGATATATTTCAGTACTGAATGACAGAAAAATACAAAATACAACCCTGAAAAATATGTAGAGTGATGAAAAATTACATTTAGTTTCAGTTCAGTTTAGGTTCTATGCGGCAACCTCCTACTGAAATTTCAACTGAATAATTGAACAACAGAAACTGAAAATCAGTTTCAGTTTCGTTTCAGTTTCTGTTGTATGCGACAACAGGCCTTAATATTGATGATTGATTCAGTTCAATTTTTTTTAAATTCCAGACTTCTTGGTACCAATCGTTCCATAAAAGAATCTTATAAAAATTTCTTATATACCGTTATACTTCCTTCAGAGTAGAGTATTTGATAGTTTATTTAGGCCGAAGAGAAATTATGTGCGTGTTTTACTATATGTCTTTGAGCGTGTTTGTGTATGTTGCATTTATATTTATAGGTACTCTTTTTTATATGTTTGTGACTTAAAAATTCATTGAAGTGAATTTGCGGAAGCCATTCGTAAGTAAGTCAATATTTGGATTGTGACCGTGCTCGTTTATGTATTTTTGTGTGTGAATATGTGTACGAATGTGTGTTTGTGAGTGGATGGAGGTTGTGGGCAAAAGGGGAGGCTGATGTATGCCTGTGCGTGTGCGACAGAACGGAAGTCATCATTATAAATAAATTTCAGTTCAAAGCAAACGGAAAAAACAATATTTTCCTTTTGAATTTCAAGTGTTTTTATTCTTATGCGGATTTGAATTCGATAAAAAGGGTTTCCTTGTTTTGTTTTCCCTTTTCAGTAGTAGGGAGTCGGCAATGATAAATACGAAGTACATTGTTTTCCTATTCTTCATATTGTTGCCATTAGTATTTATATAGTTGATGTTTGCGGATAAGCTGGCCTAATAAAATATTGAAATATGCGGTTTGTGTCATTCAGTGGCGGATCTAGGGTTTTTTTTTTGTATAATTAGATTCCAATTAGATGTGCAACTTCGTTCATGCAATAGCTACATCTGAAAGAAAAGAATCAACCCCTCATTGTAAAATACAACAGATTAACAAAGGCTTAACGGCCTAACATCTATTTTGACAAACCCATTACCCTTATACCACTAAACTCTTCTATACTTCATTTGTTCGTCCAATTTTAGAATTTAAACCCTGTTTATGGAACCTTTACAAAATTCCAAAACAATATTGAGTCGGCTCAACAACAATTTTGTCATCATATCTTTGCATCCATTTGAGTTACGGGGACGAAATTTATTATACATGTTAATGGGATCGGGAAAAGTAGTCGTGTTACGTTTGGTCAATATCGGAGGGGGCAATGCCTCACCCCCCATACAAGCGATAAACAAAATGCATCATATCTTTGCATGCATTTGAGGTACGGGGACGAAATTTATTACACATATTAATGGGATCGGGGAAAGTAATCGTGTTAAGTTCGGTCAATATTGGAGGGGGCTATGCCCCACCCCCCATACAAGCGATATACAAAATTCGTCATATCTTTGCATCCTTTTAAAGTACGGGGACGAAATTTATTGCACATGTTAATGGGATCGGGAAAAGTAATCGTGTTACGTTTGGTCAATATCGGAGGGGGCTATGACCCACCCCCCCCCCCCCCCATACAAGCGATAAACAAAATTCAACATATCTTTGCATACATTTGAAGTATATGGATGAAATTTGGTATACATGTTAATGGGATCTGATGAAGTAATCAAGTTAAGAAAAGAAAATAAAGTTTCATAGTTTAAAAGATAAAAAAAGTTATTTGATTTATCGGTTTTAAATATTGCTGAAAGAAGTAGAGAAGTGCTTGGAGTCGAGTAGGAGGAGAATATATTGTGTGATGAAAAAAATTTTTACTGGGCAAAGCAAAGCGTGCCGGGTACAGCTAGTGTACTAATAAAGTTGCCTTTATGCACAGCAAATTACGCTACCAATAACTCACTTTGAGCTCTTTGTTCTATGTCCAATAAATTCTATCCATTTTTAGGCCCTGTACCGAAGGTACAAGAGCCTATTGGTTTTGTGCAAATGTATGTAACGGGAAGAACTAATTGTCGGAGACCCCTCAAAGTTATCCCCATTATGGTCAGGAGTGATAGAGGAGTCGATATAGCCATGTCCGTCTGTCCGTCCGCCCGTCCGTCTGTATGAACGAAAGGATCTCGGAAACGGTAATAGATAGAGACTTCGTGTTTTTTGCATTCGACTAGGACTGCTCCGGAATTTCACAAGTTTATTTTATAATTTTGAGCCTTTGAACGTTCTTAAGTACGTATAACGAAGATAAAACTTCAGTTCATCAGTGCTATGACTTCCTAGCGGTGAACTGAGTTTTTAGCAGCCCTGCAATTTAAATCGAAGTTTTGACTTGTTATCGACCTTTTTTGCTTTTTCATCGCCATACTTGTCTTATTTATTGATCCGATGTCAAACCATTCGTCAGTGTAGGCTTTTTACAAATTACAAATTGGTTATATTAAATTGGAGGCGTTACGAAATACGAAACTTCAAAATAAAGTTATAAAGTAAGTTCAATAGGCGGAATAACACTCATGACAACGAAAATTCGTTCACAGGGCAAGGATATATGCAGGTCATTAAAACGGTCCTTAATGTGCTTTTATTCTAAACATACTCCTGATCATGGTACAATCATAGAAGGTTGTGCAACTCTCACAATGTATGTAGCTGAGAGCCGTGGAGAGAAAATAGAAATAGAGAGTGCCTTGTTTAGTTTTTTTGTTGTTTCTGCTACCAAAAACATGGAATGAAGAAACGATAACGCATACTGTGTGTAGCTAACCTCTATTAACTGTAGCTATCTCTTTCAACTGTAGCTATTTTGAAAGCGCATGGCTGAAGTGGCGTCACTATGTATTATGGCACTATGCTTCTGACTATGTTACGAGGGTGATTTGATAAGTCAGTGACTTTTTGAATAAAACAATTTTTTTCCAGCAAATAAACGTTTTATTTCTCAACATAGTCTCCTCTAAGTTCGAAACATTTAGCGTTGTAGCAATTTTTATTATTCCTTCCTGATAATAGATTCTATTTCTATTATTTCTGGGCGTTTGTCTCAATGATGACCTTTTCAATCGACCCAAATATCTTACCACCCAGCTATTTATCAAAGTTAGGAAACAGGAAATCGTCACAACCGGTAAATCTGGAAAATATGCCGAGGGGTGGCAGCTCGTAGACCAATTTATGGATTTTTGCCATGGGGACTACAAAGGTATGTCTTATTAGAAAACACATTTTTTTCGCCAAATGTGGTCGGGGTACGCATTGCACGGATAGCATTTTAATATCCAAATATTCATTAACGCACTTGCAATGCTGATTGTTCATAATTATTCCTCGGGTGTCTGGAGTAGCAAGTGACTATTGAGCGACATGAACGTCCGGCGT
Source organism: Leucophenga maculata (assembly GCA_035044805.1). Classification (NCBI taxonomy): domain Eukaryota; kingdom Metazoa; phylum Arthropoda; class Insecta; order Diptera; family Drosophilidae; genus Leucophenga; species Leucophenga maculata. The sequence continues at coordinate 20,773 of JAWNNP010001094.1, forward strand.
CATTTGTGTTGGTACAACCACAACTATTTACCAAGTCTATCCTTCGCTTCGGTGATGGGATTTGTACGCAACAAATAATGCTTAATTCGTTACACTTCACGAGGATGTCTGCTTTCAATGGCTGCTAAACACTAACTAAATGGCGCAGCTTGCTCAAAATTCTATAGTAGTCTATTCATAGAAGGCAGTTGACGGAGGCAGTGTTGCATTTAAGGTTACTGCGCGGCGAATTCAAAAATATTCATATATAGTGTGAAATGGTATTATTGTTGCGCACTTTTGAAGGACATCAATTTAAAATATGCATCTGGAAATTGCCATCGAAGTTGACTTGCCGCAGCTACATAAAAATCACCCGCCTACTTTTGCCCTTTAATATAAATAACTTTTTTATTGCATTTAATATCAAATTAAGTCAACCTGTTTAGTTTTGGACAAAATAGGAGGGGGCGTTACCCCACCACCCCTATTAGTGATAATCAAAACTTGTCATATCTTTGCATCCATTTAAGGTACAGAGATGAAATTTGGTATTCATCTTAAGAGGATCATGAGAAGTAAACGGGTTAAGTTTGGTCAAAATTAGAGAAAAGTAATTAGATATGCTACTTTTTATCGGAAGATCCGCGGACGAAGTCGCGTGTAAAAGCTAGTAGCATATAAATTAATTTTTCAGGAAAAAGTATTTAGCGGAAGCAAGGTGTCGATTTTTGATGCCCATTTATTATGAAAGACAATTCATAACCAATGCTGCGCCCATTGATTAATTTAATAGATTAGAATAGATTGGGCAAATGTGTGTATGTAACAACCAAAAATTAGAGTTTTTATTTTTGTTGTTAATAAAGCTAAGGATGCCAAATTTCGACCTTTTTAGAATATAGCCCCCATTTTCTAATAAAAGCAAGACCTTTGGACTAACTGTATTTATCAAAGACGAGTACAATAGACTGCATCATTTTTTCTTGTTTTTTTTTTTTCAATCATTTTAACATTTTCCTTCTGACAGAAAATGTGTCCTGCTGGGTGTTAATTTAACTAGTCAAGAACTTGTTGCGTAAAAACAGGTACTATGTAAACTCTTTAAAAGGATTTATAGTGAGTTTAAAAGCCGGTTACACCCAAATTGTTGTTTTCCCTTGTTACTGTTTTATATCTGGAGGGAGGTTGAGCTCGCACTGGGATTATTAACTTGTCCCATTCATGACCTTTTACACTGTTTGAGCTGCGAGCTGCAAAATATAACATTAATAAGAAAGCAATTTCCGTCGTCTGTCAAGCTACTACAAGAGGAACACCTTACGCTCAATCGACAATCGAACTTCTCTACTGCGAGGGTGTTGACTAAGACAGGAAGGAAACAATGGAATTGGAGTGAGCACGATTTACGCCGGCATGTTTGAACACAAAGCCCGAACTGCAATCGAACAACAGTCAAACTCCACTTCACTTCTGCCTCTATACCGAGCATTGAAGGGTCGTCTTAAGCGCGAAAAACCAATAGAGCGTGCCAAACAGAAATTGAAAGAAAGGGAGAGAGAGAAACAAATTCTGAAGTCAAAGAAAAAATAAATAATAAATTAATCCAGAATTGTTGACAAATGAAAGCAAAAAAAAACATTGATAGACATTTTGCTACTTTATAATATGGCTCTGACGACGAGAAGTGGAAGGCAGCCAGAAGCTATAACTTTGGCGGTAGCTGTTAGTAAAAGGCTCTCTCCAGGCGGTCGACGACTTGCATGTGACATCGTATTACCCACACATATCCAATATCGGAGATATAATGTTGAGTGTCTAAAAATTGTTCCCATTCTACACAGATAAAATGACTAAGAATATGCTTAAAAATATTCCTTCTCCATTGAACATTTTCATAAGCAATAATAATTGTACAAAGGTGTGCTCTACATAAAGTAATACTGAAGCGCGCCATGTCGCTCGCGCACACAGTTTCCTTTTGTTATTGTAACAGGGATTCGTTAATTTCTTATTAGAGTGTATAAGTAGCACTAATAACTTTTATAGCATTCTCTGACGGCTCAAATGTATGTGACATGCAGAAAGAGGCATGGTACTGTGAACAACAAGTGTTCGGTGAGTACAATAGATAGATCCTCCAAAGTTGATTTTTTAGACTCGCTTGATTAATACGCAGGAACTGTGTACAAACAATTTGAGATGTAACTGTCAAAAAATATTCAAAAACTAACAGGCTTGATTGACATATCTCCCCGATCTTTAAGTCTTGACCCATTTGCAATTAATAGTCCTTTTTTGAGCTAAAATAAGTTATTGTCGGAACTTATTGAGATATGTAGAACATTTTTATATTTTTTAAGGTATTGATTTGTGTTTTGTTTTTCTTTGTTATAAATTTCCAGCGGTATGATAAACTCATGACACCTAAAAGTTTTGTTTGTATGTACACACGCATACCTACACATATATAATTATTAACTTACTTTACAATGAATGAATAAATAAATGAATGAAGAAATAATTTTTAATGGAATAACAAATTAGTAGCTGAATGAAACTACACATATGCTTATTCAAATGCTCAGATACATACATATATGCACATCTTGTGTATTTTTAGCCCATAGTATTCGCTATTTTAATCTTAGCCATGTACGTTGTACTCACGAGATGAGGGATCCTACAAGAGGTCGAACGGGACGGATTATGCGAAGCAGAGACATTATCACAAACGTCAAAGAAACTGAAAAACTCTCTGGCGGCGCAGCCGGAGGTGTAGGCGATGTCATATATATAAAAATGCGCGAATGAAGGCATACCGTTTCTCCTTAGGCATGAATCACTTATTCAATTGGCAGAAGTTGGTAAAATATAAAATGAAATAAACAACGGCTTTCCAGCTGTCCTAGAAGGGGGGCTGACTTTTTTTTTGTAATCTAGAGTGATTAGGTCCCTTAGGACCCATCTACTAATAATACGCACTAATTAAGTATAACAAAAATATTTTATTAAAAAAAAATATATATATGTAAGTACGAATATATACAGGGTGACAAGAAATAACCCTGACTTACATTTTTGATCATTACTTTTTAAGGAACTATTTTTGAGAAAAAATGCAGATACACAACTATCAAATAGCTATTATGTAAACATAGTATTCAGCCGGTTTCGAAGTGGCTTCCTTGGGCTGCGATGCAGAGCCCTAAACGTTTCTGGAAATTTAGCGCAATGGGCCGCAGGTCTTCTTCCGATAATCGATCCCATTCTTGGAGCAATGATTGCTTCAGCGCCTCCAGACTTATGTGGCGTTTAGCACATGCCCTGGACTCCAAAATAGACCACACACTGTAGTCCATCGGATTGAGATCTGGCGAGTAAGGTGGCCATTCACTGGATGTGATAAAGTCCGGAAAATTTGCTTTGTACCAGTCCTGAGTCAATTTGGCTCTAAGAGCTGGCGCTGAGTCCTGTTGAAACGTCCACTCCGTATCACCAAAGTGCTGCTGGGCCCAAAAAAGCACAACAGTTTCAAAAATGTCACGGCGGTACACTTCCTGATTGATTTTGACCCCTTGCTCGATGAAAACAAGGAGTGTTTTGCCGGTGGCGCATATTCCTCCCCAAACCATTACAGACTGCTCATATTGACGGCGCTCGATTATTGCAGAGGTACCTGGAGCTTCAGCTGACCAGCTTCTGTCATTTTGGTGATTGTGCGCCGGTTGGATGGTGAATATCTTCTCGTCCGTGAAGAGAATACACTCCCATTTTTGACCTGCGGCCCGACGCTTCAGCTGACTTGGAGTCTCACGCGCTTATTGTCATCCGTAAGAAGCTGCACTTTTTGGAGCTTGTAGGGCTTGAGATGAAGTTCATTTTTGGCAATCAACCGAACACCTTCTCGATTCACCCCGATTTCACGGGCTATTTTTCTGACCGAGACTCTGCAATTCCGGGTGATCCGCTTTTTCACGATCTGGCGAATTCTGGAAGTGTTGGCGGTGCATGATATGCCTCGTCCGGGACGGTCACCTTCATGGCCAAGCTCATTAAATCGCCGGATAGCGTCAGAGACCGTTTATTTTGGTATGCCGAGCAAACGAACAATGTCGCATTGGCGATTTCCTTGTTGAAACAGTTTTAAAATTGCACAACGATTGTTAGACATCCTGAAACAAATATCAAATTGATGGAAATCACAAAAATGTAAATATATTTGTTTCAGAAAAGTACAAGCTATCGATAAATGCATTTCTGTAAGGGCTGCACCATAACACATTTGTAATCGACTGCATCAAAATTTGTCCGGGTGATAATTTCCAAAAAAAAAAGTATTTAAACTGTGTTTTACTACTACATTTTTCTTACTTATTTTGTAATCCAATATTGAAAGTGTTCAAAAAACTTATTGTTAAAAACTTCATCTGCGAATATCTCGAAATTTGTGTTTGTTGAAATGTATGTAACATAGCGAAGAAGCATCAGTAATAATGTAATAATGCTAGCGTCACCCTAACATCTCTTATCCAATAAGCAAGTTCCAAATCAGTTTAGTACTGATTTCTAGTTTAACTAGAACGCGTAGGCGTTTTTATTGAATACAATGCAATGAGGGACAATGCACAAACTTTTATTAACATTGCGATAATACTTTGGGCGTAAAAGGATTACAAAGTTTCTACTTGAATATTTTTTTCATCTTGCTCGCATTATATAATATTATTTTTCCCCATTAAAAATCTTGTTGGATATGCCACTCTTCCTGACAATATATATAGTTTAGTCTATCATCTTCTTGCTTTGATAATTTATGCACAGCTCCTAGATACAACAAAGCCTATTAATCCAGAATGTTATATTTTCGTTATAGAATGTCAGCAAAACGTAAATCTCCGCCAAATAAATTTGAATTTGATGTCACCAGCGTCTCAGTTGGAAACGATGGCGTTCTGAACTCAAATTTAAATTTAATTTCGATTGTTGAAGGAAAGACTGTAGCTGAGAGTATGAACGACGAAGGTTTAAAATCATCGACGACATTGGTTAATTTTGGCTATATGCATAAAGTGGATCAGTCAATGCAAGAGCAGCTTTTAACTAATAACAACAATAACAACGGCAGCTACATGCCCATTACGGAATGTGTGCCTGCGATTAGGATTGAGCCAGCTGCTCCAGACTTTGCGGGTGGTCAAGTATCGTCAAGTGTTGACGAATCAACTACATATTCCGAAGATAATAAACAAAAACAGAATAAACGGATCGAGGACGAAGTAAACACAGAAGTCGTTGAGATTAATGGAAAAAGCAAAACGGCGGCACCAGCGACACTCGCGACGACTTTAATAGATTCTGGCGCGGAGAGCTGTGACCAAGCGGTAGACCTCTACTACGAACAGGTGGGTTCATGGTATCTGAGTAAAATGTACTATCTTACATGTGATACTCATTTAAATTATTGCATTAATATAATTTTCATATAGCCATATCGCCAATCTGGCTACAAATCTCTCTAGCAAAAACTTCTTCGAGTAGAAGACTTAGAGACATTAAACTCACGGTGTAACTTTACGTGCCATACTTTTACAAGTTACAATGTTAATAAATCGAAACAGTTTAACAGCAGTGGTAAAATATCTATACCCATTGGACACATATTAAAATACATGGGGTGTTATAAAAGTTTCAAAATTTTCTTCACAATAATAAAAATTCTTTTCCAATCTTCTTCTGATAGTTGATCACGCCATTTATCTTTGACATAGTGGTATAACAAAAAGCCATTTTACACTTTTGGCTCGACGACTGATCATTTTTTTCTGACAATATAAAATTTAAGACTATAAGAGATAAAACTTTAAAGTTTGGATATTTAGACTATCCTATTGCTTCTGCAGATAATTTGTATTTAATGTATGGGCCATCCTGCCCTCTCTAAGAGGATTTGCAGTTATCTTACAAATCTACCCTTCCTTCTGAGTTTTTGTATAAAAAAAAAAATTTATTGGTTTTAATTTAGCTAGAAACGTCAAAACTGGTCTATCTTACATTAATCTTTACTGGGATTTTGTATTGTCTTTGCAATTGTTAATTGTTTAGCTAGAAATTTAATATATTTTACGTCAATCCTAAAGTACAACATTCCTCTGCTTTTTTAGTTTTTTATCAACAATTTTTATCTTCTCTTGTTATATGGCTAGAAACGAAAAATTTTATGTATATTATTTTAGTTCTAATAAAGTATTCTATGTAGATCCATAGAAGGGCTAGCCCCCAAACATCTCTGTCCCTTTTCTGTTGAATTTATAGTTGAAACGAGTCCCAATTAAATATTCCACACGAATGCAAATAGCAATTTTTTCCCCATTCAAATTTTAGGTGTACGAGGCGAATATGGTATCTGCACACATTCGACTGCATCGTTGTTTAACTTTATTATCTATGAATAAATTTAAAATGAAAAACGTGGGGTCTCGTTTTTCTGTACATTTTACATGTGACCCACGTTTTTCATTTTAAATCTAAAACGTTTTTTCGCAGCTGTTAAAAATTCATAATAACTTATTTCTAGGACAATTTGCATGGCTTTCACTTTTCTGATTAGATTTTCAACTCATGCAACCTAGACGAACAATTGGTTCAAGATGAGTCTACATTGTAGCCTTTTTAATAATAGGTAAATTAGATAGTAATTGTGTTATTAGAAGGGTTTAAGACAGTCGAGCACGACTATATATATATAATCCGTGAAATAAAAGGTTGTTTGTATGTGTGTGTATGAAGAATACCAATTCCCCTATGGACTCAAAATACTCTTGAATCCACCATAAGCGATTGAACCCCCATATGTGGACTTTTATATGCTCTCCACATTTCTTTTCTATAATTCAACAATATCATCCACGCATGGCGAAATGCTATCTACGCCACAGTATTTATCGAATTTTTTTTTTTTTGATTTTAGTCACATAACCTTGCATCACCTCCTAAGAAACGAGCCAAACGTACAGCCAGAAACCACAAGACCAATGGCACTTATGCTACTGAATTATGTTTAGGGTCGAGAAGTGGTATTGCAGCACACACCCCGATGCAGCTGCAACTTAACCTGCTATCAGATGTCAAAATGGAGCCATTAGACTATAATTTGCCGCAGCTATTGGACAGTCTTCCTTGCGAGCAATACACAACAAAGCTGGAACCGCTCGAACATATGCCAACAACCGAGAACCGAACATTCGATCAATATGTGATACAACCATCGATTCTTAACCACAACAACACCGACCATTTAGAACTGTCGTCAGACTTGAAATCTGGAAACGGGCATTCCGCCATGGACGACCTTGTCAGAATCCTGGCAAATCAAATGCAGAACAACACACTCTGCGCATCTAAGACTGGGTGCTTGACGTTAACATCCGCGGAACTGGCCTCGCTTCGAAATGTGCCCCAGCCACTCAATACGGACACAACTTGGTAAGTTAAATCACTTGTTTTACGGAATATTAAGAATGCTTTTTGCCTGTGCACTTTCCAACCAAAGTAACAATAAAAATGCCTACAGTGGTCCGATCGAGATATATTTTTTTTCTGTACTAATTTTGATTTTGTAGAGTTCAAACATAGTGTGCAACGTTGCATTTGCAACATATAATTTGGAGCTACAAATGCTATACGGAATGTCCAGACTTGAACACACAGTATTAGCCACTCCCACCGAAAAATCTGATCAAGATACGACAGATCTTTTTACCAACAACTAAGGACTACTACAAATGATATACGAAATGTCCAGACTTGAAACACAGTAGTAACCACTCCCACCGAAAAATCTGATCTGATATGATATGATAGATCTTTTTAGCAACGACCAGTCATCAAACACAAAAAGGACATTGTAAATATAAATGGATTGCAAATGCAAATGTATTGAAAAATATGACGAATTTTGTATATCGCTTACATGGGTTGCACCTAACTTATCAGGATGACTTCTCCCTATTCCATTAACTTGTATTCCAAATTCTATCTCTGTACCTTGAATGGATTGAAAAATATGACAAATTTCGTCTATCTCATATGGGGGCGGGGTATAGCTCCCTCCGATTTGGACCAAAGTTATCAGAATTACTTCTCCCTATCCCATCAACATATATAATGAATATCATCTTACTTACTTAAATGGCCGTCAACCGTCTTCCGGTCATAGCCGCATCTAGGAAGGCGCGCCAGCCTACATAATCTTGTTCGCGATGGCCTCAGTCGTTTTAAATGCCAAGTACGGAGAGATCTCTCCATACCTGGTCGTTCCATTATTTCGGCGTCATCCAATAAAGTTTGGGCCTCCATGTTGGTTTCGTCTTCTCACGTTAGCTCACCTATGAACGAGTGTTCAGAAGCTACCCAGGAGATACGTGGCCCAAGGGACGGACGTGTGAGCTGCTTGGTCCGTTTGTAAAAGAATTATTGTTGACCATTCCCAAATGAATGGCAGTCAACAACTTACGCACAATGTGAACTTCTGCAAACGAATTCCAATCTTCCAATTTCATCTATGTTCGACAAATCTATGCAAAGATATGGGCAACTCTTTTTATTTTTTATTTGGGAGGTGGGGCAACTCCCTCTCAAATTTTGTCAAAAGTAGCCTATGTTATTTTCCATCGTCGCATTTATCGCTATACCAAAATTCATACCAATTGGTTTAGCAGTTTAGGCGTAAGAGACATATATATCCATACATCCATGCATACCTGCTCACAAACTATCCTATTGATAATATTACTAGGATATAGTAAACCGATCCTACAGAAACGGTAAGCATATTGACTCCTCTATCGCTCCTGAGCATAATGTGGGTAACTTTGGAGGGTCTCCACCATTATTTCTACCTGTTACATACATTTGCACATAACCAATATGCTCTTGTACCTTCGATACTCGGCCTAAAAACAACTAAACCGTTAGAGCACATATTTCAATAAAACTTTCATTCAGCAAACCTATCATCATATTCTAAATTGGTGAGCTTAGAAGCGTGGCCTAGTAGACTCCAGGCGAGACCACTAGACGTCGAGCATGTAGTTTGACTATGCTGAAATTACTGAAAAAAATTATATTAGATCAAAAAAGATGAACCGCATTTCCAAATAAAAAAGAGTTACTGACCATATCAATACCTTATCGATAATTTTGGAGCGGTTAAATGGATGGCGTCCCACTCTCCTGCTACTATTCGAATGATTTTGACTCCGCATAAACTACACAAATATTATGTTTTTGCGGAAAGACCTAAGACTGAAAGTCCCCGCTAATAATCATATTAGTTTGAAGAAATTTCCAAAGGCCCTATGCTTCACTAGGGGCAACAGGCAACATATCAACCACAATTCAGAGCCCGTTAAAGCACATTTTTGAAATAAAGAGACTTCATAAAGTATAATATAGCCTGTGCCGTATTCGTGTAAAGCGTACTTTTTGCTCAGACTGAAAAATTAGTTCTACATAAGCTCAGCGAGAATAAGAAATTACACCAAATGAGTTGATTTGGGTAGCTGTGCATCAAAGTGCGAATAGAAGCATTAAAAGATTGTGGCAAACGAAACATTTTATTTGCCAAATTATACTGTTCTGTTACTCCTAATACAGCAAAGAAACCAAAATATCGATAGCAATAAAATCAACTATGTACATCAAAGTTCCGGCGATCCATGGCTTCCTTTCAAAAATTAGCGAATCTAATTTTATTAAAAATGCACACCAATTTCAAACTAGTGTCGTTTGCTCTAATCCTGCACGAGGCAGACAATTGGAGTACTAACTTCGATTTGATAATAAACATTTCACTCCGCCCATGCGGTAGACTGCCACCTACCAATTTTCAGTTTGCGATTTGAAATTGTTGCTGAATAATTGAATAGCACGTAACGGAAGTGAAGTAGTTAGAGGTCGTCGCCATTGCTGGTACAACCGCAAACGGCACGCTCATGCCTGCGAGCACAGCTACGCAGGCATGAATCTTGAGTTCGGGTTAGCAACAAGGTCGATAACAGAACAACCTGGCCGGATATCTGCAATAACAAAATAAGCTACTAAGCATCAATTGACTCTGCAAACATAAAAGCAACCAAATATTGATGGGCTGCGTCTGTCCTCTCGGATTCTCGTCCGTACTGTGCTACATTTCCTTCTATACGAATGCGTCTCGTCTCATAAATAAAATAAATGCTCCGATTATTTGTGGCTGAACCAATGAGCAAAGGATGCGAATGGCATGTCGTGTCGAAAGGAGCGCGCGCACTATGATCACAAATGGCGGAAACCAATTCAATTTGCTAAATGAGTCTAAACGCGCTCAGACAAAATCACCATAAAACGAAACGCCCCATCCATCATTCAATGACATGAGTTCTTACCACTGATTTGGAATACCATCGTTTCATATTCAAAATATCCTTGTTGTTCACAACCAGACGGACTTTTTGTAGTAGGCCGTATTGGACCGTAATAGAGTATTTTATAACGATTGACGGAAAGTATAACAAACTATTTAAATATTTTGGTATAATTTAAATTAAATATGCATGAATAGTGTATGTAGTGAGACTTACTTCGTGTAATTTTTTAGATATGTGCGAAGATGTTTAAATCTTTTGTTATACCGAAGCTTCTTTTTCTTGTTTCAAAAACAGATATTATAAATATTTGGTTTGTTTCAGCGAATATCAATTGCCGTTGCCATCGCAGGTTCATCCAGTTGAAGTTAATCTCGATGGTTGCTGCAGTCTTCAGGCTACGCCGCCGCTACAAAAGGATCAGCGAAACGTTTGCGAAATGATCAAACAGTTGCAGCTCATTCGAAGTCGTCTACAGGTGAGTAAATTCGATTGGAATCATCGTTGGCGTTGCTTTGCTCTTGGGACACGTGCCTCCGCACACGGCTGGTTTTGTTCCTAAGAGCGACCGACGCACACCCATTGAAAGCATCTAATTAGTATGAATATTAAATGAAAATTCTTAAATCCAGCTTTTCTAAATTGGCCTAAATTTCAGCAAAAGTATGAGTACAATGTGTTTTGGGATTAAAAGGAAAATTGCGCCTCGTTTATTATTTAATAACTAATTTGAGAATTTTATTTATCATTAACAATTGGTTAGGATGTGAATGACTGCATTAATAACAGAACCCGAATTTTTTTTATTAAAAATCAAATTGAATACAGTTAATTTTGTCAGGAGTCGTATCTTCGCTCCCCCTTCCACTCGTTTACCATATTTCGAAAGACCTTTTTCAAGAGACTTGATTGTTTATTTCTGGTGGTGAAAATTACGTATGCACAACACCGAACTGAGCTGAAATGAACAGCGGCCACCCATCTTTAAAATCGCATAAGAACTGACAGCATCAGGTGTAAATTTGCATAAGAAAGGCTTTGCGAATTGTCACGTCGACGGCATCATTCATTCTTTTTCTCTCTATATTACTATACACTGTAATAAAAATTTTCGGTTTGTAAAAATGGTAAAATTTACGTAACATATTGAAGGAAACGTTGAATTTGGCATTTCAGCAACAAGTAAGAACCTTAAAAGCCTTGATTTTCTCCAAATACGAGGCAAGTAAAGGAATACAAGAAAATATATCAAACAAATGTCAGTGTTAGAGGGTGTTCTTATATGTATATGTTTTTTACCACTGTGGTGAATCGGATGAGAGTAATGGAATTCGAAGCTACTTTTGCAACAGTGCGACGCATAGAAAGTCTTGTTCCATGAGTTTATTTTTTTTTGAAATTATTCTACTAAGGCAGACACACAAACCGTTTACTATATCAAGTCTCCGATGCTTTCTTGGCTAAGCCACAAGGATTTTAACATTTTCACAAACCCAATACACCCTACTACAAATAATTTTTGCACAGAGTTTAAAAACAAGAAAAACAAGAGAAAACTAAAGCTTTCGTGGAACCGAAGCTTAAATACTCTTCACACTTGCCCTTGGCCTTGACGGACATGGCTAAATTGGTATGTTGATCATGATTTTTATTTTTTGGGTTACCTGATGACTCCTTCAAGGCGTTGCAAATATAGTGACTAAATTATATTAGCGTTCACACTCTGTGAACCCTGATTTTAATATGATTTTTTTAATATTTTCATTTCTTTCATTTAACACAGTTTAGTTGGCTCTTCTTTATATATAAATCGCAGTTTATGAAAATGAAAAAAAAGTTCAAATTTGGCGCCAACAGAATTTCATAAAACTTATATTTGCCATACAACCTCAAAACTACTAGGTGTCAACGGATAGAGCATTTTTAAAACGGCTGAAATAGAAAGAAATTCACGAAAATATTTCATGATAACCCACATTTTTAAGCGCACAATTTATTGACTCATCGCGAAATGTTTTCGAGTATAGCGCAATTCATAAACGTTATACATAAATTGCTTATATTTTTCTCATTAATCTACTTTTAATTCTCAAAATGGTAAACTTTAATCAATTTTCTGAACAAATCATAGTAACCCCATGATGTTTGAGAGGCACATATTATTGCAGTCTTCTTTATACTTTTTCAAATGGAGCTAACCCATTAGGCGTACAGGGGTGGAGAATAGCGAAAACTAGCGCAAAGTTCCCCTTGAGATAAAATATTCATCAACATTTCAGTTTTGGGAAAATTACTATAAAAAAAAATTCTGGAGAACATTTCCATACGAAAATGGAAGAACTTTTTCCATGCTTCTATTACGATTCAAAAATTTGCTAATTCCAGAATAATTTTTTACTACGGGTATCTTTAAAAGGCCTTGAATATTTTCACTTCATAAATGTGAAAAAAACATCTTTAGTTTTTTATAGATACAAGCTATTGTATAATTTTGGACGTAGCAAAACTAATTGAAGCAAAATAAATCAACATGAGACGATTCGAAGAAGTTCTATTCGATATATTACAGTAACCATCAGTTAGGTGGTAAGATGTTTTAATCAAATAAAATTGTGAAACTGGTTTTTTTAAGAACAAATACTTTGTTTATGGAAGGCGTCGTTAAAATAGGTTGAAACATAAAACACCCGAAACAGATGGGTTTTCATTACTTTCTAAACTGACTTCGTTTCATTTATTTATTTCATTTATTTATTTTGCCGTTACCACCTTAAAGATGTAATGTTTTGTGGAAAATGACATATTGTTGGCTCAAAATTTGAATTTGAGCTGATTTTGGTTTTTTTTTTCAGTTTCCAAGGACGGAAACAACAAAATTCCATTGAATAAAACCTTTTATTTATTTCTCTGCAATATTTCATATTTATTTATTATTTTGACTAGTTTATGTAACCACCTCGTTAAACAGTGGCAACTTTAAGTTAATTTCATGAAAATATTAATATCGTATAAACTGTGTTTTTGGTATTCATTAAAATGTCGTATAAATGTAATACATATATATGTATGTGTTAAAATTTTGCTCTTTTTAAATTATACTAGGATTTCACAATTGTGAACTTATCACATAAAAATGGCATTGTGAATTAAATATTCTGAATTGAAATTGATTTAAAATCGCAAAATTTTATTCCCTGCATACATAATTAGGCCCTGTACCAAAGGTACAAGAGCCTGTTGGTTTTGTGCAAATGTATGTAACAGGTAGAAATAATGTTCGGAGACCCCCCAAAGTTACCCCCATTATGATCAGAAGTTATAGAGGAGTCGATATAGACATGTCCGTCTGTCCGTCCGTCCATCTCTATGAACGAAAGGATCTCGGAAACGGTAATAGAGAGAGACTTCGTGTTTTTTGCATACGATTTGCCCCTCCCCCCTTCCCCAAGGCTAAAAATTTCTTCGGCACAAAAAATTTAGTATACCAGTATAGAGATAACAGCCCTTTAAGTCAAAATCCAAAAAGTTCATCAAAATCGGATAATAAATGACAATTTTACAAGCAATTGAATTTGAACGACCCCCCTTTTCTTTTCATACATAAAAAAATGTTTTATAAGGCACTTATTCGTGCAGTACGAAGTGGTCATAAGCTTGGTCATAAGCTCGGGAAACATTTAATGTGTTTGTTAGGAGACCTGAACTGGCACAGGGCCTCTTACAGTCGGTTACACCCGACTGTAATTTCCTTACTTGTTTTTCTTCATAGTAGGGCATGATTTTACTCCATTTTAGTTTTCTGAAAAAAGTTTCATAGAGTAGGCTCACTAAATAGAACAAAATAATTTTGAAAGGCACACTTTAAAAAAATATGAAACAAACTTCAATAGGATTAATTTCTTTATACAACCGAGTTATGAAGTTTGAAAAAAAGTTGCACGGTCACATCTTCTGGCTGAACACGAACACACTATATATCCTTTATGGGGAATTCGATGCTTCTCGCTACGTGACATTCATTTTTTACATTTCAACAAAGATATATACCCCGCTGTTCATGTTTTTAGAGACGGGTATAACTGGCGCATTGTGTGAAGTTTATCATTAAAATTAACTTCGTATGTCCCATAAAGTATACACATTCTTGATCCTTTAGTCGAGTTAACCCAAGCAACAAATAATGGTTTTTTTAGTTAATTTTTGGCGCTGAATCTAGAATTTGCTGAATTGCTTTACCATATTATGATATTCTAAAAATATTTGTTTTTCAAACTCAATGCTTTTTTTGGTTTTTTTTTTCATTCATAAATAATATTTATTTTCATAATCTGTATGAAAGATTCGAATTGATGCACGGAATCAGTGTTAATGTAGTGGCTGGACATATTTGAGTAGATGTGAAAGAGGGAGAGCTGTGTTGATACCAAATGAATTGAAAATACTGAAATGAATGTTTGCTGCACAATTGAGATCAGTCAGGATGCAGCAATAAAATCAGCAAAGTTGACTCACTACGCCAAGTGGGGTTGGGAATGTAAAAGTACGGTAGTATCGGACAGAGAGAAATATGTTCTCAATGCCCAATACCATGATGGTTTTGCTTCTCCAGCTGCCGTTGTCCGGATTTTTCTTTTCTTTGCAATGGCTTCTTCTTGCCGCATTTTCCAGAGTTGAATGCAGCAGAAAGCTTTTATTCTTTAACAACTATCGTTTTTTTTCTTTCTTTCTTTCTTTTATTCTTGTTTTTCTTTTCTTGCATTTTTTGTTCCTTTGTGCATTCTCATTTTTCTATTCATTACTTTCATTTTGTGATGCTGGCTTTGTGCGCAAAGTTTTTGTGTCCTTTTATCTCGTTTGTTCTTGCTTACTCTGCTCTTCTGGATATCGCTCTATCTCTCTCTTGCTGCTTGGCTTTCTTTTGCGCATTGTAAGCTTGTATGCTTTTATTCTTTCGCGCAGTCTATCTTTATTTATTTCTTTCAGTTCGTTTGTGTATGAACAAATGTGAGTGTGGACTATACATATATACTATATATGTGTGCAGAATACATAGATACATATATAGTCCTGAACACAAAGATCTGGGCGCGGTTGTGTGTGTGTCTGTTTGTGTAAATGTACTTAAGTTTTCTTTTTCCTATTTTACAAGCTTTTGTACTCCAAATGCTCAAATTCCTTTTGAAATGCTTTTGTACGAAAGCGATGCATTCAAATTCCGAACAATGTTGCTTTCTTTATTCCTTTCCTTCTGAGCTAACAGTAATAGTGCTTGTGCGCTACGCTCTTGGTCCTTTTGTACTTAGAAACAGACCGCCCCGACGGACTCCTCTTATTTCTATTTTTTCGTTTAACGGCGCCTTCTAATAAGAGTCGGTGGCGTAGACACCATCTTTTAGATAGGCAGACGACCGATAGCTAAACTGAATTCCCACGAAGTCAAACAACAGAAACTTTCAAGAATGGAACGGAACGAACCAGCAATATGAATTTTCACACTCGAAGTCAGAATTTAGTTGTTGATGTAGGGAATGACTTTCTTAAAAGTCATTTACATACATATTGTGTAAGATACGAGGGCTGCTGAAAGCTATACGATCTATACATCACTTTTTGTGGTGTTGTTGTTTCTATAATTTTTATAAACGAATTTGAATGGATGTGAGTTACTATGAGTTATTCTGTAAATATGGCATATTTTACATTAATATACAAATTGCTATTAAAATTTAGTCACAGTGTATATACATATGTATAGAGTCTTTTGTACGACTCATATCTATTTCGCGATATCGGTAAATCCAATACACCACTGTCTTGCTTTTCCGCACTTGGAAACAGAAAACAAAAAGCCACCGTGATAATATGCGTTTCACATTTTTTCACTTATCATGAAATGCTTTTACGGAATGTATCGGCGTTGTACAAAACCAATCTATATACATACATACATACATACAAGTGCTTGATCTGACAGTGATAAAGTTGGCAATATTTCTGAAAACTGCTCAATTCACTTCTGATTATTATTTTGATTATTGTACGAGAATTTAAAATTGAGATTGCAATGACACATATTTATTCTGGCGGGCAATGTAGGCACTATTGCATGCTCAGAAATGACTGCAAAGAGTACACATAGGGCTCTCTTTAAATATTTTTCATATCTTTAATAAAAATTTGACAAATGAAATTTAACAGTTATGTTCAGTGCTGCCATAAATTCCCGTGCGTATTAAAGGCGGCAACGCTGTAGATGGATTTGCAAATCCATGAACTTCAACCTCATTGATTTTAAACTCGGCTAGTTGCAAAGTCGTGAGATTGAGATATATATATATGTATATATATATATATATATATATATATATATATATATATATATATATATCGATATTCACAAAATCTAGGTGAATTATAAATCAATAAAGATAACAAAGCACCCAAGCTAAAATAAGGTCGATTGCTATATTTTAAAATTTGTTATCTTTATTATAAACAGTGATGACACCATAAACAGATAATTCATTTAAACATTATTTCAATGTCTCAGCAGCTCCATCTCCTTGTGTCATTTTTGGAAATAACTATTATTAAAAACCTTCAGTCTAAGACTATTTTAGCCTAAGACTTTAATTCTTGTAAGAAAAGAATGTTCAGAAAGAATAAATTATATTAACTTTCCCAATTATAATTAGGCCCTGTACCGAAGGTACAAGAGCCTATTGGTTTTGTACAAATGTATGTAACAGATAGAAATAATGGTCGGAGACCCCCCAAAGTTACCCCCATTATGGTCAGGAGTGATAGAGGAGTCGATATAGCCATGTCCGTCTGTCCGTCCGTCCGTATGTCCGTCTGTATGAACGAAAGGATCTCGGAAACGGTAATAGATAGAGACTTCGTGTTTTTTGCATTCGACTAGGACTGCTCCGGAATTTTACAAGTTTATTTTAAAATTTTGACCCTCCCCCCTTCCCCAAAAAATCACCCCCAAGGCTAAAAATTCTTCGGCACTGAGTACACCAGTATAAACATAACGCCTCTCTTAGCCAAAATCCAAAAAGTTCATCAAAATCGGATAATAAATGACGATTTTATAAGCAATTGAATTTGACTAACCCCCCTTTTCTTTTCATTCATATTTGCGAAGTGAGTCATGCGTTTGGTCATAAGCTCGGGAAACATTTAATGTGTTTGTTAGGCGAGCTGAACTGGTACAGGGCCTCTTACAGTCGGTTACGCCCGACTGTAATTTCCTGTTTTAGTAGGGTTTTGTTTTTGCTTTAAGAGAATCTGCCATCATATAAGCTATACATATGATGGCAGATTCTCTTAAAATGTATTACAAATTTCTTCTCTGTACCTTAAATGAACGCAAACATATGACAAATTTTGTGTATCTCTTATAAAGTAAGTTGGATTATCGCTTCCTCCGATTTTGACAAAACTTAACAGGATTACTTCTCCTGATCCTCTTAAATTTATATCGGATTTTATCTCTGTACCTTAAATGGATGCGTAGATATGACAAATTATGTTTATCGCTTATGTGGTGGGTGAGACGTCCGTACCCTCCGATTTTGAAAAAATAACCTATGTTCTCTTCCATGAACATAAGAATGGGTTCAGCGGTTTAGGCGTAAGAGAGTAACATACATCCATACATACATCCTTACAAACTTTCCTATTTACAATATTAGTAGGATAGGAAGTAGAATAAATAATCTACACATAGTTTTTTGAATGATAAACTTTGACCTTCACGGCGCCTAAGATCAAAAACAAAAAAAATCATTAAACTAGAAGTTATAGTTTATAGTAAAAACTCTATTCTGAAAAAAAAATTAAATTTAACAAAAACGATAGTTTTGAAAAAAATTCAATCGACAACTGGAGAGTCAATGTACGGAGAAACAAATATGTATAAAAAATAGTCAAAAAAATCAAATCGATCGGATGATTTGTAATCAAGTTAGAACTACAGCAAATTTAAAAAATGTAGTTTTGAAAAAAAAACTCGTTTAAAGATAAAAATATTGATTTCATTCATTCTTGGGCAGCTATTTAGAAGGCTGTAGTTCAAAAATTATATGAGATCCGCACTTGAAATTTTAGGTGAATTAGAGTTGGATAACTAAATTTTTTTTCCGTCTCATCCTCGCTAAACATACAGGTGTTGATAAATCAAATTTTTCATGAGTGTAGCTTTCAACCTTTCGCATTGTTCCGTCATAACTGTCGTGCTTAAAGATTTATGAGATATGGTCAGAACATGAAAACATTGAATACCGTTCTTTGCGCATATATAAATAAGCGTCTGTAAAAACGGTACATTCAAACACAAGAGTATTTTTTATTTGAAAAGTCCGGAAATGTTTTTCGCTACATTTTAGTTTTCTTTCTTTTGAAAACGTCACTCTTCTTTTTAACGCTAGATACGTGTGATACGGCACGCAATTCGATTTCGGATTTCGCAACGTGATTGTTGTGGCCAAAAGGGCAGAAATAAAAGGAGATAGTGTCAATATGTATCGTTGATTATCTGTATCGGTATTTGAACGTACTCGGCACACCTATTCATCTTGCCGCTCTTATTGTATTTTAAGTTTGTCAGCAGACTAATTATGTTAATGAAGTACATTGTTTTTAAATGTAAACTACACAAAATCAGAATATTGTACACGTCAACCCTGCATAATATTCTGAAAACAAGCGTTCCTATGCACTGACAAACATTTTTGGAAAAGCAAGTACCTCTACCGTTGTTAACTCTATTATCATAGAGTACGGATGTAAATGACGAATTTTCCTTGTTTTCACTACGAACGTTTAAATTTAAAGTTTTAACAGTTTGCTTATTTAGTTCGTAAATTTAACTTTTAAGAAAGTCTGTTGTTATGAGCAATTTATTTTTGTGTTTGATAGTTACTGAAATTATATATCAAAGTAAGACAGACGGGTAGAAGTCAGATAACTGCTTAATTAACCACAAATACAATCTATTCCCAACTTTATCCGATTATTAGGCGTTGCCGTAATCTGTAATTTAGCAACCGTAGACGAATTCTAATTGGGTCTGTCTCGCTTCCTTCTGCCTCTTACGTATATTTGTACAAACATAGTATATTACCC
Organism: Leucophenga maculata; assembly: GCA_035044805.1. Taxonomy (NCBI): domain Eukaryota; kingdom Metazoa; phylum Arthropoda; class Insecta; order Diptera; family Drosophilidae; genus Leucophenga; species Leucophenga maculata. The sequence goes on from JAWNNP010001094.1 coordinate 40,287, forward strand.
TATGAGACACAGTAAAAAAAAACAATGAAACTTCGGGCTTTACTAAGTTTTTCAAGATATTTCAAATCGTTTAATAAAATGAAATAATTTGTTAAAACTACAAGTGTTTGGAAGAGTTGTATGGGCATATAGGATATAGGGTCGTTGCCACACCCCCCATACAAGCGATAATCAAAATTTATCATATCATTCCCTCCATTTAAGGTACAGAGATTAAATTTGGTATACATGTTAAGAGGATTACGAGAAGTATAAAAATGAATCGCCGTTCGTTGGCTAAAACTCAAAAACGGCTTGACCGATTTGAATAATTTATTTAATTTGATAATAGCTAATGGTAAGGGGTAACGGCTACTAAGTAATGGGTACTTGTACTGAGTAATGAGTAATGGCAATGGTAACGTGTAATGGTAATGGCAATGGTAACGAGTAATGGTAATGGTTTTACTGGCGGCGGGCGAAGTGGGTGGGGTTCAGCTATATGTGTGTGATGTGTCAACTAAAACAAATTTTAAAACAACTTGGACTATCCTACTAATATTATAAATGCGAAAGTTTGTATGTATGGATGTTCCTCTCTTACGGCTAAACCGCTCAACCAATTCGTCTGAATTTTGGAATAGAGAGAGATAGGATGATGGAAAAGAACATAGGCTATGTTTTGACAAACTCGGAGGGGGCGTTGCCCCTCCCCCCATATAAGCGACAATCAAAATTTGTCATATCTTTGCATCCATTTAAGGTACAGAGATGAAATTCGGTATACATGTCCTGGTGCGTCATGAATTCTTGCTGGAAGGTCGTACGGTAAATATGGAATATCACCTTGAAGTTATGCGCAGTTTGCGTGAAGAAATACGGAGGAAGCGCCTGGATTTGTGTCAAAACAATTCATAGTTTTTGCATCACGATAATGCACCCGCTCACACATCGTGCATGGCTTTTGCATCACGATAATGCACCTGCACGTTGCTTGTTCGTCATTTTTTTGCAAAAAAAAAATCGGTAATCATGCCTCCGTGTTCACCGGACTTGGCCCTGCAACGTTTTCATGTTCCCGAAACTGAAAAGAATCCGTGAAAAGATGGCAAACAACGTCACTGCAAACCGTGATAACAGTTTGAAACTGCTATTTTTCGATAGCAAGGAACAGTAGCAGTAAAGAGAAATATTGTGCAGCTTGTATATTTGTCCATCATGGCACACCGTACAAAATAGCAAATGCCCTTTTCCGCTCTAATGCGTCTTCGATTATCTTTTTCACACAAAAATATTATTTGTTTGTCACTGTTTGTGATTCCTGAAAGGCTATATGGAAGTAAGTATCTTTGTTGCCTATTCTGTAATGGGTCTCTAAGCAAATACTCGAAAGAGTAAAACAAAAAGACTTATTAAAGGAAATTAATTAAGCTTTTCCTATAACTTGCAATCAGCTATTATAACATATCTTGTAGCATGTGTGAAGCATGTCATTTCTCTTAATATTTGTATGTCATGAATTTCCATTGGTAAAACAGATATCACAAAATATTTATTAATTAAATTGAATTCATTTAAATTAAATTGATTTTCAGCTCTTTAATAATTCAGTAAGCGTAAAAATACACCGTGGACGACATTGACGGTGAATGAAATATTTTTCTGTCGTTAGTGTATTTTTGTTGCATATTATCGTATATGCATATTATCATGAACCTACGTACGAACATAAATGGTTTTTGTAATTTTGTATCTCTGTACACACAACACGCACACTTTTCTGGAAAACTTTCACTGAAACACTTTCTCATTTTAGTCAGTATCAACTTTAAATCGATTTGGTGATTTCTAATGGACAGACGTTCTACATATATATTAATGGGTGCGTCATGTCCACTTTACCATGCAGGTCCCATAGAAACACATCGCTAACAAGTAAGAAATTACAGGCGGTCGTTACCGTTCAAGTACAGGTCGCCTAACAAACACATTAAATGTTTCCCTAGCTTATTACCAAGCAGTGCAAAACAAAAAGAAAGGAATTTAATAAGAAAAAATGGTACTGATGAAAAGTACTTTGGTCCTCTTACTTCTCACTGCATGAATAAGTGCCTTATAACACATTTTTTATGTATGAAAAGAAAAGTGAGGACGGAATTATCTTTCCATTGCTTATAAAATCTTCATTTATTATCTGATTTTGATGAAGTTTTGGGGTTTCGGCTTAAAGAGACATTATCTCTATACTGGCATAATTTTTTTTTTGTGCCGAAGAAATTTTTATCTTTGAGGGAAATTTCTGAGGAAGGGGCAAAATATTAAAATAAACTCAAAAAATTCCGGCACAGTCCTCGTGGAATACAAAAGGAACGAAGTGTCTATCTATTACCGTTTCCGAGATCCTTTCGGTCATACGGACGGACAGACGGATATGGCTATATCGACTTCTCTATCACTCCTGACTATAATGGGAGTAACTTTGGGGGTCTCCGACCATGATTTCTACCTGTTACATACATTTGCACAAAACCAATAAAAATAGCTTATTAGGCCCTGTACCGAAGGAGTCCCTCTTAGTCAAAATCCAAAAAGTTCATCAAAATCGGATAATAAATAACGATTTTATAAGCAATTGAATTTTTTCTTTTCATACATAAAAAAATGTTTTATAAGGCACTTATTCGTGCAGTAGGAAGTGGTCATAGATTTGGTCATATGCTCGGGAAACATTTAATGTGTTTGTTAGGAGACCTGAACTGGGACAGGGCCTCTTACAGTCGGTTACGGGTGGCTGTATTTTCTTACTTGTTTTGATTGGGTTATACAGCTGATATGCAATGTGAAATTTTTTGTTAATAGTACGAAGGTTCAACCGACTTAGCGTACGATGTGGTTCTTATTTCTCCCGAAAACCTTTACATATTTACTCCTCATCCACGGCAAATAAATGCCTATTTATGACGAATTTATAGATTCTCGCACTTATGACATACATCACATTCTCATTCTTCTGCGTTGAAAATTTGATGAGATTTTACAAAATTGGTGTGATTCGTAAATGTGGGGCACGGCAGTGTAAAGTGCAAGAAAACGTCCGTAGAAAAAACAACTTTGTGCCCCAACTCCCATATAAACGATAAACATAAATCAACATATATTTGAATCTCCGTGAGGTACGGGGATGATATTTGGTATACGTATTGATAGGATCGGGAGAAAATCACTTTATGTGTTTGGTCAAGGTCGGAGAAGGCGGTGCCCCTACTCCAATATAAGCGATAAACATAAATCGATATATCTTTACATCTATGTGGGATGATATTTTATATTAGTGTTGATGGGATCGGAAGAAAATCACTTCAAGAGTTTGGTCAAGGTCGAAGGGGCGGTGTCCCACACTCTTAAAAGCGATAAACAAATTTCCACATACACTCAAAAAAAAATGTTCCTAAAATTTAGGAATCATTACCTAAAACAATTTTTTTTACCTAAAACAGGAATTTAAGTTAAAATTTTACCTAAAAATGAATTTTAAGGAAAAAGTTTCCTAATATTTTAGGTAAACAAATTTTTAATTTAGGTCATAAAATTCATTTTTAGGCAAAATTTTACCTTAAATTCCTGTTTTAGGTAAAAAAAATTAATAGGATCGGAAGAAAATCACTTCATGAGTTTAATCAAGATAGGAGGGAGCTGTGCCATAGCTTCCGTAGTACCGATAAACAAAATTCAACATATCTTTGCATCTATTTTAGGTTCGGAAATGATATTTAGAATACATGTGGATGGGATCAGGAAAAGTCAAATCCATATGAAAAGTGGGGATGGGTAAGCTTCCTATAGAAAACATATATATTTGCAATATTCATTTTGACAACAGTTTTTACGGGGCGCAGTAAAGAGCCCGGGTTCAGATAGTATTTTTATAAAATGTGTACCGAGTCGATTCGAACATACTGAGGCCTAATTTTCACCCGGTGCGTACGTGATAAACAATGTTGAGTTTTGTTGTTTGTGAAGTTCCTCAAACGATTTAAGAGATACCGTAGTAAAATACCCGTATGATTCGTTAACCGTCAATGCGGAGAGCTTTGGTAAACTTTTATGACATGCGATGTAAGACATTGACTTGGATGATATGTTGTTTAAAAAGATTATGCACAGTGTTTCTAAATCCAAAAAAGCTAGTACGAAACCGAAATTCTTTGCACTATTTCAAGTGATGGTTATAAAATTCTTGTTCCTTGTACGGCTAGCCAGACAGAAGGTACGACCGGCATATCCACTCGACATTTGATGCTGTACAAGAATATTCATACATACATATATACTGTATGGGGTGTGTCTTTCCTTTCTCTTCTTGCTACGTAGATTTGAACCAGCTTTGGAGTAGAAACCATTCGACAAATTCGCCATGAGGAAGAAAGAAAAGATTTTTCACATCAATCCTATTTATTTTTTCTCAAACATACGTTTGTAAACAATATTTTGAATGTCTTGGTTGGAATATACATTCAACTGCCATAAGGTTTAAAATTTCGGATGAAGGGTATTAAAGCTTCGGTTCTACCAAAGCTAGCGTTTCTTCTAGTTTCATCGTTCCGATTTCGACGAAAAATATTATGTGTAAGTGTAAATGAGAATTAAAACAGAATCATCTCCGCTTTTGCATGAATAATCAAAAAGATGAACTTTTGCTTGCTCAGCGATGACTGGGTGTGAGATTGCTTATGATGATTAGCCAATCATAGTGCAAGTGACAGTGATGCATACAATAAAATCTGGCTAATGTGATGCGTATCTTTGCATTAGACTATGTTTTTCAACTTTCCCACTTCATATCACGTTAAAAAAGAAATACAAAGTAGCGAAATCACGAATATGTATATCCTAATCACGTTGGCCTGGGTTATGTTGAACTGGGCTGTGAGTTGTGTCATTAGCCAGAACTCGTTCAGTCATTTGAATGGATTGATGTGCCAGCAAAGTGGAGTGGGGAGGAGTTTTAGTTACGTGGTAAGGGTTGTTATCCATTCGGTATCTGTTGCATAATCTACATCAGTATCAGTAGCAGCCTTTGCGCCGATATTAAAACCATAACAACAAAACATGCACTTTCTGTCGCGTCGAGTAAATCCATACGGAACGACACGGCGTTGCTGTGAGCCATTAAAAACACATTAATGAAACAGTCAGCAACATTTTCCCATTCGCGTCTGCGCCCTCCATCCTATACGTATTCTATCAATTCAACACGTTTTCCAAATCTTTCAACCATAAATCCGTGAGCATCAACTTAAAACAAATCAATGCCATTTCAAAATTCGATTTGAATATTTAAGTTACGAACAAAATATTCCAGCTCCACTCAATTCGATTAAGGAGCACGCTTTGTTGCGCGCCATTTCTCGCATCGTCGGACCAAGATTTTGGATGGATCAGCCAGTACAACCTTCTGGTTTTTTGTTTAAGCTGTTGAGCCTTAGCTTGGATATGCGGCTTTTATGTCAATCTTCGGTCTAGCTTCATTCCAAGATAACAGGAATAAGTGATTGATTAACTGTGACTCTAGGACAATCCTGTCTTCTATTCGTAAACGTTATGCGATGTGATTTGTTTGCGTTCACCTTAATACTCCATTTGTTTAACCAATCTTGCATTAAACTCAGTTGATCTTGGAGAATGTTAGAAGCATCAACAGTGTTGTTTGCAGTAGCTAGAATAGCGGTGTCGTCTGCATAGGTTGCCACAGTAACATTGTCATTTACGGGCATATCTGCTGTATAGATTGTGTATAGAATTGGTCCTAGTACACTTCCCTGAGGTGAAAGTGAATCTTTGACTTTCACATAAAAATTCCTTTGGTTAAGATAAGATTTCAACATCAAATAAAATGGAGTTGGGAGTGCTTTTTTAAGTTTATATAATAAACCCTCATGCCAAACTCTGTCGAAGGCCTGTTGAATATCTAAAAACACAGCTGTACAATAGTGCTTCCTCTCTAGAGCCTGTGTAACTACTTCAACAACTCGGTGACATTGTTCAATAGTTCCATGTCCCCTCCTAAATCCAAATTGAATATCCGGTATTATATTTCGTTCATTAATAACTAGCATCAATCTTCGTAAAAATATTTTCTCGAATATTTTGGAGAATATTGCTAAGAGACCTATAGGACGATAAGAGGTAATAATGTTTTCCGGTTTGTTTGGTTTGGGTATAAGGATAATCTCGGCACATTTCCATTGTTCAAAATATTATGCTCAAAATATTTGAAGGGATCCCTTTATATACGCAGAAGTCTAGTAGATCAGGAATCTTCTGGGGATCAGAGGGCCAATAAGTTGGAGTACCTGTTGATAAGGTATTGAGATGGTACTCAGTAATACATTTGTAGAGTTCCCGACCTTTTGGATTGATAATCCGGGAGCCCCACCAAGGGTGTTTGGCGTTAAAGTCACCTCCAGCTATAAACTTTTGACCAAGTTTGTCGAAAAAGGTTTTTGAAATCTGCGTTCAGCAATCTATAGCGTGGAGGAAGGTAAACTGCTGAGTTAACAAAATCTCCTGTCACCGTTTTAATTTTTATTGATGCAGCTTGTAATGAAGTTGTCCTGATTTGAATTTCTTCGAGTGCAGTCGCATGCGCGAAATAAATTATCGGCCACCTTTATTGTCTACAAAAACAACTTTTGTTCGAAGAAAAAAATTCGTTCTAATTCGATGATGATGAGTGAACTTTCTAAATCAAGTGAAGAAAGCGATGATAACTGGCAAACGGTTTCCATACCAAAAATTGTTATAAAACGAAAACGGTTAACCGACTCACCCAAAAAAACTAAAAAAAAAAAGCAAAATAATTGATGCGATTTTTTTTCTATAAAGAGTAAATGCTATTGACACTATCTGTGAGAATTGCAATTTTCGGGAAATTTTTTCGTATAGCAAAGTCTATTGCCATATCAATAGCCATAAGCTCCGCTGACAGTGATGATAGTTTTTTGTCTGTGTATAAACATTTGATAAATGATAATGATTCATGAAAAAATGCGTCACCGGATCTTTCATTTATGACCGAACCATCTTTGAAAATTACTTCAAAGTTTTCTTTAATAAATGTATTTATTTTTTCCTGCAAGATTTTATTTGTAATTTCATTATTCGCATAATGTTTTTTTTTTTGCCGTACCCTTATAGAAGTTTTCATCAAAAATTAGATTGTTGTTGTTTAAATATTTTAGATATACACTTTCTATATTGCGAAAAACATAATCAAAATTTTTGCGAATGTTGAAGTAGCTGGTTTTTATTCTAGTAACTGATTCCGTTAAAATTCCAGTAGCAGGTAGCTTATACGCGAATATTTTTACCAGTTCTTTGGCTGCCGTAAAATCAAGTCTCTGTTTTGGTGGTAGTTCACAAGCAAGGTGGTATAGGTAGTTGATTGGTGTCGACTTAATGAGTCCAAGGGCTTTTCTTAAATGGTTACTGCAGTAGATTTGAACTTTTTTTAAGGCAGATTTGCTAATGCAGGCAAAGGAAGACCAAGCGTATTCTAAGCAAAGGCTTTGAATAATTGTAGAGCTTTAGATGGGTATATACCATATCTGCATTTGATTTCGCTGGACTGATGTTGAGGTCAATCCCATTACAGTTTTGATAGAATACATTGATTTTGTTTAGAAGAATCTGCCTAGCGTTGTCAATGTTTTTGTGGTTGCATATTAAGAAAAAATCATCGGCTTACTGAAATAATGAACAGTTATCGTCATTTATTAAATGTAGTTCAGCCGTACACAAATTGAAAAGAGTTGGGCTCAAATTGCTACCTTGGCATAGCCCAATATGGGTTATTTTCTCCTGCCCATTCATTACCAATATTCTTTTATTTAAAAACGAATTAATCCAAGCGATGTTCGCTTTATCAAAATCCATATGAGTCAACCTATTAGTAAGGATGGATATATTGACTTTATGTATGTCTAAGCAAGCTGCCATGACATGGTAGCCATCGGGTTTCAAGTGACATATTTCATTTATAAGGTCATTAATACAGATGGATGTAGACATTTCTCTTCTAAATGCGTAACTTCTCTTCGGAATAAGGTAACTATTATGAATATGTTCATCAAAATTGATTTTAAGAAGCCCTTCAACAACTTTTGGCAGGGTGTTTGATAGGCAAATCGGCCGATTGTTCTTTATTTCTAAATTATCTAATTGGTATTGGAACAATTTTTATAAATGAATGTGTACTCTATATATATATTGGAAAGTTTGTATGGATGTATGTATGTATGGATGTATGTATGTATGTATGGATGTTCCTCTCTTACGGCTAAACCGCTCAACCAATTCGTCTGAATTTTGGAATAGAGATAGATGGGATGATTGAAAAGAACATAGGCTATGTTTTGACAAAATCGGAGGGGGCGTTGCCCCTCCCCCCATATAAGCGACAATCAAAATTTGTCATATCTTTGCATCCATTCAAGGTACAGAGATGAAATTTGGTATACATGTTAAGAGGATGCGGAGAAGTCAACCTATTAAGTTTGGACAATATCGGAGGGGGCGTTGCCCCACCCCCCATATAAGCGACAATCAAAATTTGTCATATCTTTGCATCCATTTAAGGTACAGAAATGAAATTTGGTATACATGTTGAGAAGATGAGGAGTAATCAACCTGATAAGTTTGAACAAAATAGGAGGGGGCGTTGATTCGACAAATGTGTCTAAATACAGCCAAGTAGTACAAGTGTACGACTTCGACATATCCTGCCAACTTTCAGCAGCCTGTAATACCATTCTGTTGATCCTCTCACTAAATATTACTTTCTGTATTTTTCTTTGTTGACAACGACGCATTGCAATAATTAATGCGCAGTTATATTTTGCAATATTTCGCTTATTAGAGACAAATATGCGTAAATATGGTGGTACTTTCAATACGATCTGGAAACCAAGCGCCAAAGTGCATAAATCTTTCCAACATATCAGGTTACACACAAGAAATTCCTAATGAAACCTACTGCACTTAGCACCTATAAAAAAATAGAAAACTATGTTTTAGTTAGAAATTAAAAACCGAAACGTGGATGGAATGATACGCTACAAACTTTTTGGCCATCTGATAATTTTAATTTCACCATGTGTTCTACGAGTAAATGCTTCAAAAAAAAAAGAAAAAAAACTAACGTAATTTAGAATTCTACTACGTTCAGGAATTAATAGCCTAACAATAAATCGGTCTGAAAGGCAGAAACCAAGCGAATGCTTGTAACAACGATTATGTCAAATAAATGTTAATTATTTACAATACAATTCAATACAATCATGTTTCTTTAGATACAATAGTTCTCGTTATTTGAACAACATAGTTAATAGACAGTGATGACGTGGGCGAGGTGTGTGAGTGGATGCAGTCATACTGCCAATCAGACGTTGCCATTAACAATATATTTTCTGTTCTATCAAAGTTGTCGTTTTTCTCTTGCTCGAATATACATAAACGTTCACATTTAATATATATATGTATATATGTATATATATATATATATATATATATATATATATATATATATATATATATATATATATATATATATATATATATATATATACATGTATGTACATACATATTTACAATACATAATTGCAGACACAAAAACAAATATTGTATTGTACATACTTTACACACATTTAAACATACCTAAATAATTTCATATATTTGCAGTGCTATGAATGTGTATGTGTTGTGTGTATATTTGTCTACAACGACAGACTATGTTAGCAACAACAACAACAATGTCATGCCCCATTATCCTTTCTGACTATTATTATTATTTGTTTTTGCTCCTTTCATTCGTGCGGAGCTGGTTGGGTGGCAGAAATCCTTTAGTATTTCCTTATTGTCGTCGACAAGTCGGCTGTCGATGCGCATGCTGCCGATGAGAATGATGATGTCTCTCATCAGCTATTTCGCATCCGCATTCATTTGCTTTGTATGTGAACCCAAATGTTTGTGGGTGTTTAAATGTGTGTGTGCGTTTATGGGTTGTGTAACAGTATGCGTTTGTTTCTATACGAAAGTATCTGTGGAGCATCGCAGCATCGATGTGAATTCGAGTGAGATAGCACATTTTTTATGTCTCCCATTGGTAGAAACGATAAACGTTCACACACTCTCACATCAGCCCACAAATGGAAATACATACCAACATAGGCCCACTCAACAGCCATATCCTTATATACAATGAAGTACGATGATAAAATGTTAGCATAAGTGAATGCATCTGTATAACACGACTTGGAGCATTTGCAGAACGTTTGATCCCTAAATGTGGGCATTACATTTATAAATCCTAAATTTGATAGTGCAAAAATGAACAATGCAACTTAATTAAAAACTATGTACGATCAATACGTATAAATTAAGACTCATTTCTCGAAGAGTTCCTTGCATCGGTACATTTCCGTTTTCATTAACGAAATCTGCACCGGAAGTGAATCAGCTAAAATCTGCCGCCAAATACTTGTACTCGTTTAACTTTGCAATTGCACAGCAAATCTGACAACAACAACAATAACAACAACAACGAAAAGACTGCATCACAACCAGATGAAGAAGATAAAGCTAAAAGATCCCACAACGACAGTAGAGCAGCGTTTTATTTGCACGAAATTCATGCCTGCTATTTTTAAAATCAAAATTTATGAATGAAATTGCAAGAGGGAAAATGCCGAAGAATGAAAAAAAATGCTTTGAACGGGTAATATCGACTCGTTCGAACCCTCCACAAACCTAGAACAAGAAGCAAAATATGATAGTATATGAAAGTTCCAATTAATTAGACAGAGTGGCCGACTAAATTCTGAATATTTGAATTATTTGAGATGTAACTGACAAGCCTCATCATTTACACCTGTAAATGTATTGCGTAAAACTGTTCAAATATTTCAAGTGACTTCCCCAAAATGTTAAATATTTGTATTTGATTTTGAACCAACCAGATTCACATTTTCCTATATACAAATGAACCAAAAAAATCAAAAGGCCTACTTGGCCAAAAGATAATAAAATTGTTAAAAAGAATTTGAGTAAGTTGCATCGAATAAAAACTGAACATTTATGAAGTTTTATGCCTGCATTGGTACTATTTAAAAAGAAATGTATGGAACGAACCAAGAAAACTTGTTAATATATAATCATAAACTATATAAGTAATTCATGTATATTAGTCCATACACGTAGATGTAAAAATTTGTTAATAATAAAGATTTCATAAATAAAAAATTATGAAATTAAAAATGTGAATAAAATATTTTATAATTATCTCTGGTGTTTATATGTCTTTCAACACAAACTAACGAATATAAAATCGGCTTAAACGTTTCGACAAAAGTAAGTCCGTTCTCCATTATGTTTTGTTTCATTTTTGATTTTTGCAAAAGAAATTCACAGTCTTTCATGAGGCGGTTATTTATTTGTAACTGAAAATATAATTGTCTGGGAGATAGAGTAACTGTTTCCGTTATATTCGTATTATAAAGACGCATCGAATATATAAAATAAAATTTAAAAAAATAAGTTAAGGAAAATTGATCTGGAAAAATGTTGTTAAACTTATTTTATGTCATTTAAACTATTCATTCTGAATTAAAATTAGATGTGTTTTTTGAATTCTATGAACTCAACTATGTAAGTAATTGCAGGGTGTAGCTATTCCTTGGTATTCGTATTTCGAATTTGCAACTCGGCGGATGTCAGCTGGCGCTGACATGCAGCGTATAGAGTACGGAAGGCGATATCTATGGTAAGGGCATGCTGAAAAAAGTTTCCTGGAACATGGCCAATAATGTCACCATCGTCATTATCTTTGTTATAATCGCTGGATTAGTGCTGATGCCACTCTCAGTGCTGCGAGTGCTCGGGCTCTGCTGTTCATTTGCCTATCTATCCCTCAGCCATCTATTCTCATCTCCTGAGTTCTTGATGTCCCCTTTTTATGTTGCATCGCTTTCTGAGTCTAAAAATGTCATTTATTTCTAAATATGCCAGCATTGAAATTATGACTTTTCATTTTGCGCTAAAATTAATATCGTATTTTCAAAGAACCGTCCAAAATAGAGCTAGCTTCCATTCTCTGACGTGCAAGTTGAGAATCTTTCGTTAGAGAAAAAAAATTACAATGGCTCTCATTAAACTCTATAGAAAATGGATCGACTAAGAAATCTTCTTGTAAATAGTATAAATGTTTGGGCCGATTTAGGTTTTGCATCCGAAATTCATAATTGCCACTAATATCATAAATATACTCGTGTAGGCGTTGGTACAATAAAAAATATTCCATGAAGTTTATTACCTTATTTTGAATTTTAATTGGCATCACTTTGGTTATGAGACTTCGAAGATGTATTTTATTTTATTTTTTCTTAAGCTTTAAAAAGTTTAAAAAATCTTTAACACGATAAAACTTTTAGGCTAAAATCATGTTCCAATAAATGGAATTGGCAAACATTTTCACTTTATCTGGTCAAATAAAAGAACCTCTTGACGAGGTAAAATCAAGTGCATACCCACATCTCATAAGACTTCTGATGACGATTTTGTGACGAAAGATTTGTATATTACATGTAGCGGAGATTTATTGAACTTTCCCCAAGATGTTTTTTTCAGAAGTTTTATGAGAAGTAGATATGGTCTCGGCACTTGACGTTTTTTATTTGAAATCAATTTTGTCCAAACTTAACAGGTTCACTTCTCCTTATCCTCTTAACATGTAAACCAAATTTCATTTCTGTACCTTAAATGGATGCACAGATATGACAAATTTTGATTATCGCTTACATGGGGGGTGGGGCAACGCCCCCTCCGAATTTGTTCAAACTTAACAGGTTGACTTCTCCTCATCCTCATAACATGTTTACCAAATTTTATTTTTGTATCTTAAATGGATGCAAAGATATGACAAATTTTAAATATTGATTATATGGGGGTGGGGCAACGCCCCCTCCGATTTTGTCCAAACTTAACAGATTGACTTCTCCTCATCCTTTTAACATGTATACCAAATTTCATCTCTGTACCTTAAATGGATGCAAAGATATGACAAATTTGGATTGTCGCTTATATGGGGGGAGGGGCAACGCCCACTCCGATTTTGTCAAAACGTAGCCTATGTTATTTTCCATCGTCCCATCTATCTCTAGTCCAAAATTCAGACGAATTGGTTGAGCGGTTTAGCCGTAAGAGAGGAACATACATCCATACATACATACATACAAACTTTCGCATTTATAATATTAGTAGGATTAGTAGGATAGTATATTCCTTTCTCCTTTATCATACATCAAACTCACAGAATGATGAACGAAACAATATTAAATTGTAAAAACTGAATAACTGCAAAAAAACGCTCTAACTATTTGCAAAAAAAATATTACCGTAATTTCATTTTCAAATATTCAAAATAAGACTATTACTACCATTTTTGCTATTATCCATTTTGCTATTATGATTTCATTTCAAAATTAATATGATCTTTTTTGAGTGGAACATACACTTACTTATTTATTAATAAACTTACTCCATATGTATGAAAGAAAGCTCAATCGCACTTATCTGTAGGTACAGACGCATCTAAAGTTTTATTGTTATTATTATTATTATTAGGTAGTAGGCACTGCGACCTTTACAGGTCTATTGTGCCCTAACAGTTGTTGACTTACAGCAACTCATCCAGTCCTACTGCCCTGAAACTAGCCACTAGGTTTTTGGGATTGAGTGCATGCACCGCCCTTCCTGTCACTTGGTAATTGCCAAGATATATGTGCCTGGTTTGGGTCAGAGCTGAGCAGTCTCCCAAGATATGCTCCGGAGTTTCGTCATCCTCCAGACAGAATCTGGAAGTGCTATCACTTTCGATTCCGATTTTACACAAGTGTCTCCTAAGTCTACAGTGTCCAGTCAGGAAGCCCGAAATCATTCTTAGATCTTTTCTTTTAAGACCGTTGCAAATTTCCGATCTCCTCTTGTTGTAAGGCCCTAACAGCTTTTTGCTCTGTTTTAGTCCTTCACATTTTTCCCAGAAAAAGTCTCTTGATTCTTATTGATCCTGGTCCGAGCCCGCAGAAAGGCTCTGGACCCATGAAAGAGGACGCTCCCCCTCTCCTGGCCAAGTCATGTGCTTGCTCGTTTCCTGGTATGCCCGCATGTCCGGGTACCCAGTCACTCTGCACTGGGTACCCGGATTCTTATTGAATTTTCCTAGGTTGTTTAATTTAACTATACATTCCATGACCAGTTTGGATTTGATTATAGGCGAACTTACTGCTTTAATAGCCGCCTAGCTATCGGAGAAGATAGCGATGTTTTGGTTCTTGTAGCCCCTATTTAAATTGAATTGAGCACATCTTTCTATTGCATATATTTCTGTCTGAAAGATACTTGTGAATTTCCCTAGTGATTCGAAGTATTAAGTGCGAGGTCCGAAGACTCCTACGCCACTTTCTTCGTCTGTTAGGGAACCATCTGTGTACCAGCTAATTGCTCCTGGTTTGATATTGTAGTTCAGCGTTATGTATCCCCATTCTTCTTTATTGCTAAGTCCTACTTTAAATCTTCTAGTGAAGTTGATCATTATGCCTAGGTTGTCACTAGGGTATTGCAGGAGTGGGGGGGCGTCTTTTCTATTAACACTTGTTTGATTCCCGATAAAGGTCTTCCTGCTAGTGTTAATTCTTCCTACCCCAGCAATGGCTCTGTCAGCCTGTTGTTGGATATGAAGATGCTGCGATTTAGTAGTACGTCTAATGCAACACTAGGACAGGTTCGCATTGCTCCTGTTATAGATATACAAGCTAACCTTTGAATTTTGTTCAGTTGCTTACTAGCTGTTGTCAATTTAGCTCTGTCCGCCCAGACAATGGCACCATATGTTATTATGGGTCTGACCATTGTGAGGTACATGCATTTCATTATTTTGGGGGTACACCCCCAGTTCTTACCGGCATTGACTCTGAAAGTCATCATTGCCATAGTAGGTTTTCGCACTGCGTGTTCTAAGTGAGTCTTCCATGTGGAAAGGAACGATAGTAGTATTAGATGGGTTAATACTTAGTCCTACCTTAGAGCACCAAGATCTTGTGATGTTAATGCCCATCTTAATTTGATCATATAGTGTGTCTTCATGCTTCCCTATGCATAGCCTTGGCATATGATGCCATTATCTGTAAGAAGCTCTAATCCATCACGAGACACCACAGGAGAGGTGATAAAACGCCCCCTGTGGACATCCTTTTGTGGTTTTGACTATAATATTTTTATCAGGTAGGCTAGTCTCGACTGTTCTTGAGTCCAGTAACAGTACTAACCATCTGATAAGGTAAGGATCTATACTCCTCTTGTTAAGTGCCTTTGCAACTTCCGTGTGTGATGTGTTGTCAAAGGTACCTTCGATGGTATAGGGCAGTTTTAGTGGATCTACCAGACCTATATGCATGTTGATTTCTGTGAAGTGGTTCCTTAATCAGGTAAGTGGTCCTGATGTGGTTATCCACTAGTTTTTCTAAGGTCTTCAGCATAAATGAGGTAAGGCTTATTGGTCTGACGGACTTAGGTGAGAAGGAGTCTTTCTTACCCGCCTTCGGGATAAACACCACATTTGCTTTTCTCCAGCACATAGGTATATAACCGAGTGCCAGGTTACTTCTAAACATTTTCAGCATTGGCCCTATTAAAAGGTCTAGTCCCCTCTGTAGCAATGCTGGGAATATTTAATCGACCCCAGGGGATTTGGAAGGTTTGAATTAGCCGATGGCCCATCTTAGCCTATCTTCCGTGCAAATATCACTTACTAGTTTCGTTGCTAGTTCGTTCTTCTGGTGTTACCCTGCTGCAGTATTCTGGTGTATTTTCTTGCAATATGGGGATGCATTCTGGAAAGTGAAAGTAAAAAGCGTGCTTTCTCCTCCTAATCTGGCTTCTTTAGACAGAGTCCTTTAACTGTTTTAGTTTTAGAGAGAGCTCTAAATATTCTAGTTGCAGGAGTTGTATCTGCAATGTCACTTCCAAATATTCGAAAGTTATCTCTCTTTGCCTTCCGTATATTTTTGTTATATTCAGTAAGACTGGTCGTGTACTCTAACCAATCTTCAGTACGCTTAGATTTGTTAAATAGGCTCCTTACCATTTTCTTAAGTTTCTCTAAATCTTTGTCTTTTACTGACTTGACTTCTTTTTGTTTGCAACTTTGATGGTATGCATCAATTACAGCTGCATTATAGCCATCAACCATTATTTCTAAGTTTAGTGGTGAGTTGGCTTTCTTGTGATTGTTCATATCTATCAAGTTGCTCTTGAGGCCACTTTCATACATTTCCTAGTTAGTACGTCTAGAATTCCTAATGATTTTCTTGAAGCTGGACCGCCCTCAGGCTTTGGCCGCTAACAAGACCTTTGCTTGTGGTAGCAGTTTCTGCCTGAGTCCTGGCTGGTCCTTGCCGCTCAGTAGGACGATTGAGTGTTTCGTCGCCCCTTGTTGCGTTTTTCTTAAACGTTGACCTGCCTAGAAGGTCCTCCTGTTTGACAGTAACGTCTAACCTGTCAGCGAGTTGTGTGGCGGTATTATCCCGCATTTGTTTTTTTTTTAATTTTGCTTAGTTCCATGTAGTTCCCACGAGTGTAGGGGTGCTGAGGTCCACCGTGACATAACCCCCAGTATCACGGCAAAGCCTTAGTTACTCCCCGAGGCGGCCAGGTATCGAAGAGGCTCCGTGTGTATACAGCCTGGATATACCCCCCCGGCTGCAAAACTAAACCCAATGAGCACGGTACGCATAACACTCTGGGTTTGGGGGGAGGAACATATAAATGGAAGGTGATAGATGTGGGTTGTGAGAGTGAGGAAGTAAAGAAGTAGAAGATAGGAAAGATAATGAGATGCAAGCTTTTAGGGAGCGTATTTTCAGTGCTGCAACAGCAGACACCCGCTTAATATTAAGTAAGTCATATACAGTTTAAAAGCTAACAACAGTTCACAATAAATATCCTAAGGGCATGTGAGCGCAAATATCGCTTACCTAGCATCATCTGAAGAAGCCATATCTCAGATCACAGATGTTTCTTATATCAATGTTTGCTCAATACCACCATTAAATATGAACACAAAATCTTGATCTTATTTCGCTGAACATCGCCAAATTGTACTCTTTTATTTTTTTTATCCATACCTTCTTTAATATTGATTTTGGTCATGGTAGCCTATTAAAATCTAAGTTTTCCCGTAAAAAATTGAGCATTGTTCAGACGGTAGAATAAATTCGCACTCTCATCACAATGCATTGAAAATATTTACAAATATGTACAAATTTTAACTACATGTGAGACAGCAAACTCAACGAAAATAGTTATTATTGCCAGATAACTGGCACTGTGTGAACTTAGCCTCATTGAAAAAAAAGTTTAGCAAACGTTTCTAGTTTTAATAGAACTTGAATCCTGCATCAATAAAATTAAGGTTTCTAATGGATTCAATCACACAAACTATCACATTAACTCGTCAAAAATGTCAAAAAACTATGTCTATTGAACTTCCACTAGTTGATCGTAGGTTCGATGCACTGAGCCTTAACGCCCACACAAAACAACTATCACATTAATTCGTCAAAAATATCAAAAAATTATGTCTTCTTATATTTCAGATAAGGTTGATCCGATTTTTTAAACATTTTAAAATTGTCTTAATGTACGTTTTATAATATTTATACCATTAAAAATATATATAATTGTTCGATCGAGACGGGACTTATCAATCTCATCTTCAATTTGGAATAGAGCATCGCATTTTTTTATCAGCTTTTATCCGACATCTTTACTTTATATACCCTGCTCAAACTATTCCCACTTGTCCACTGGATCTTACTTCTCCCGATCCCATTAACATCTTTACAAAATTTCATAATTGCACCTAGAATGGATGCAAAGATAGCCTATGTTCTTTTCTATTTTTATCCTACTAATTAGGCCCTGTACCGAAGGTACAAGAGCCTATTGGTTTTGTGCAAATGTATGTAACAGGTAGAACTAATTTGTCGGAGACCCCCCAAAGTTACCCCCATTATGGTCAGGAGTGATAGAAGAGTCGATATAGCCATGTCCATCTGTCCGTCCGTCTGTGTGAACGAAAGGATCTCGGAAACGGTAATAGATAGAGACTTCGTGTTTTTTGCATTCGACTAGGACTGCTCCGGAATTTCACAAGTTTATTTTAAAAACTTGCACCAAACCCCCCCCCCCCCTTCCCCATAAAATCACACCCAAGGGTAAAAATTTCTTCGGCACAAAAAAAGGAAGTATGCCAGTATAGAGATATCGTCCTTCTTAGCCAAAATCCGAAAAGTTCATCAAAATCGGATAATAAATGACGATTTTATAAGCAATTGAATTTGAACGACCCCCCTTTTCTTTTCATTCATATTCGCGCAGTGAGAAGTGGTCATGTGTTTGGTCATAAGCTCGGGAAACATTTAATGTGTTTGTTAGGCGAACTGAACTGGTACAGGGCCTCTTACAGTCGGTTACGCCCGACTGAAATTTCCTTACTTGTTTTTATTAATGTATTGATGGTCGCATTCTTTTGGCTCTTCAAATGTTTGTCTAAATCGATTATGACAATTTGCATTTAATGGCTTAATGCGCTTAGCTCACGTCTCCGCCGTCAGCGAGTGTCAATGCAACGAACTTTTAAGATGATTGCAGTTCAGTCCGCGTGTCGAGAGACAATTTCTGGCCCAACATAAATTGAATATTGTGCAGCAATCAAATGGATTCGTTTAGAACTGTGGCAAAGAGTCTTTAAGGCGCGAGCGTTTGTAACACATTAACCCCTTCCATTACAACCCTCTTATAATCAGTTTCAGCGTTCCTCGTATTCAACATCATTATTGTCAGTAAAAAAATGTACAAGAACTAGAATAACAATCAACAATATAATCGGGGGCCACTTTAAAATTTATAAGGCGTCTTAATGAGGTGAGAGAGTTTTTTGTCTGGTGTGCGAGAAATGTTCGATGAACATTTACTGCTTTTATGCTTACGGAACCGAGAAGCTATCTATTATTCTTCCGTCTCTCTCTTATTGAATGGGCGACTATTTTTATCCAAGCGGCGTGTGCCTAAAATTGGTGTTGGTTTTAGCCCCAAATGAAAAATCAAACGAAACTGAAAAATCTTTGTTTGGTTGAAATAAGCATAATGGGCAATCAAATCCACTTTACTCCCCAGCGTCATCTTGGCCTCCGTCGTAAGTAACGAAAGTGCTTTCAATCAGTTTGGCAGGCAATTTCCTTTCAAGATACAATAGATACGTTTTTGATGTGATCTTTTTCCTGCCAAACATTCAAAACACTTAGTCTTTTATACGTGTGTATATAGTAAATAGTAGTTCAATCGAAAAAAAATGTTGTTCTTTGCTATCTAACTATCTTTGAATATAAAATACAATAAGAGATAAATATAAAAGGATAAGCTCAAAGTCATCGGAAGTAGTTCGCCTCTGCCAGTGGAAGCAGAAATAAATCAATTAGCTCAACGATAGCCAATTTAATGTCATCGAATGCAAATTTCCTGAATAGCTTTGCTGCACTTGCTATTGCCTTCGACTCTTTCCAAATGCACGTGTAATACAGTACAAATTGGGCGCTAGCGATTAATTGCCGGCAATTTAGATATATTGGCCGGTGTCTAATGACTCCTGAAATGGGCAAACAAATCTGCGGCAGTTCCCTTAGTGCAACATTCTCTCCTCCTCTCTCTCCACTGGTTCATCAGTTTTGATACAATCGCTCCTCTTTTCAATATTTACGTGCTCGAACCATACTGAAGTGTCGACAACGCACTTAGTTTCATCCCGAACTTTCACCTGAACTGAGCCACATCTACTGACTCGGATACTGCTCCGCTCTTTGTATGTTGGTAACCGCAAATAGGCTCAACAATGCGGCAAACGACAAAGCAAAACATTACATTTGCAACCATGTCCGTGTGTGTACGTATGCATCTATAAGTGTGCGTGTGTGTGTTTGTTGGACAAACACATTTGCATTTACACTTCAAGTTGCGTCAAGTAGAGCTTCTTGTAATTAACTACCATCACTATCCACCACAATCACACTGCCATCCGGAAGGACGTCTACTTACATTGAATTAAATGTTGTCTCTCGCCTCCGTCGACCGGTCGACAGCATCACGAAACTACTTATATGGTCAAAAATTAAATAGTTTCTAATATTTAAATATGGCCTAAAAGTTACAGATAGAGTGAAAGTAAAAATGCCTATACTCATAGGGCAAAGGGTATAAAATATTCAGGTCGACACAGACGTGTCTCTTTGATTGTTCGACCGTCTATATAAAATACGAAATCTCTGAGATTATAATATTTAGTCTGTCGTTTAAAGAGTATAAAATGATCGTAGCAACCCCATTCACTTGTAGCACCCAGAAGGAGTCATCGACTCAAGTGACAACACGAGTCAATCAAGTCTTCATCAATGTGCATGAATACATATAACCACAGATTCGTTTAAATTTATGGAGTCTCTCTATGGCATATTTAAGCTTGCAACCTGTCTGTCATATAAGGGTAGACTCTTTAATTCCATACACTCTATGGTCTTTTTGGCTATAACATTAACATAAAATTAATAAAATATCCGTAACACTAAACTACTGATATCGGGTGCATCCATAATTATCACGCCCGCAAAAAGAACGCTGCAGTTGTGTGCTCGACTGCGATGTACCCTTTACGCCCTACAATTTATGGTCGATATATTCTTATCTGTAGCCGTGTAGAATATTTTTATTTTGAATATAAGATACACAGAATAAGAAATTCACATGTTCTAATCTGGACTTATATCGAGTATTCTATTCGGATTATTTTGGATCAATTTTAGTGAATCTTTTAAATTAACATCAACAACCATTTTGCGTATACAAAAACTCAGAAAGGCTGAATAGGTTTGTATGAGAGGAGTTTGCACGTTCATTGAATACAAGTTATTTGAAGAGGGAATAGGAGAAGTCTAAATATCCAAACATGAAGGTTCTGTCTCTTATAGTCTCCAAGTTCTCGTTATTCATAAGGATAGCCTGTCAAATGTGTCTATATCGACTAGACTTTCGACGCTGATCAAGAAAATACCTTATATAGGGTCTACCTCGCCTCCTTCTGCCTGGTACATACATTGGCACAATCTGAATACACTCTTTTACTCTACGGTTACAGGATATAAGAAATAACTTAAACACAGATATACCCATAATTGCGTGTAACTCCAAATATAACAGATGTAATCAACCGACACGTATGTCAACAAGTCAAATCGAAACAAATCATCGCGAGACATATTGACGATGAAAATGCTAAGTACACAAGTTCGTAATCACATGATCACGCAATTTTGGTCTTAATTCCTAAACAAACAATTTTCAATTCAAAAATTTAAAAAATGCAAAACTACTAGCGCTTGATTTTCTTGATCTTGGACTCGTTACAAATACATAAATAGGAAATTTAGGACATTAGGTCCTCTTTTTTACCTCGGAGTGGCTATTTTGAACACCCTATATTTCGTTCTCGTAGTTCTTGTGCTACACCCAAACTGTGGTGGGCTTTCCCCACTTGTGTGCACTACCATCCACAGTGATATTAAAATTTTATTGCCGCTGTCCGTGTGTGAGATTGTGTGTGTGCTGTCAGAAATAAAAGCACATTTTGTAGTTTTATCTATTTATAATTTGCCTTTGTTCTAGAAAACTTAGATATTTTGTCAAAAATTTTTGACTTTTTATAAATTATTTCATGGGGAATCATAAATGTTAAATATAGACATGAATAAAATTTATAGTGACATAATTCTAGCAAAGAGAATATCTGTCACGAAGAAGCGCATTGCAGCATGTAAAAACTACCAACGTATAGGCGGACAGACAAGCAATAGAAAAGTCATGAGACACGAAACGCGCCGACACGCGCCCATTTCATTCCATTCTGCCGCTCCATAGAAAAGTGAAGCGCGTCGAAACGCCCGGCGATCGTTTGTCATGAATCTGCCTCCTTACCCCATCACACGTACCATATTTCTTCAAAAGCTCAAAATCAAAATATGCGGATTATGCGGCATAGTACGTGGCTTTTGGATGGAAAGAAACTAACAAAGAAAGCAAACCGAGTACAATTAATTAAATTTTATCCATCAATTCTTACAAGTCTTTACAAAGGCGCTTTCAAATACATATTTAAACTATCCAACCCTTTAAAATGCATACAAGTGTTGTGCGATCTGAAGACTTGCCTCGTGCCCCCCATCGCCGACCAAAAATAAGCGGTGTAGCCACTTAGAAAGTTGAGTTGCACCTGTTATCGGATTTCGCGTTTCACAAACGCTTAAAAATCAATTACAGATGTTCCTCTTTAACACTTTTGTCGAGAACTGTTGAATCTTGCCGACCCTCATCCCTTGTCACAACAAGCTGAATAAACAGTTCGCGGCATTGCAAGTCTGGCAAAGGCCGAACGAATCGTTCCGAAAAGTTGAAAGTGCAAGTTGTACTTGAACACAAGTTTAAAAGAAATTTGCGAAAGATCTACAAAAGTTTTCTCCCAACTCGATGTCTGTTTTTCCGAACCGGGTGCTTATTTTCGAAAAATTATTAGACATTTATTGTTCTGTATGGTAATGGATGAAGATTGATGATGCTGATGGTCGTTATTATCGACGTCATTACAGGCATTGTTATTGGGCGTGCAAGTAGCAGAGGGAGCGAAGAGCTGAGAGCACGCGGAGAGAGCGACTGTTCATCAACTTAGTTGGCAAGTTAAAGTATATGAACGGGATAGTGGTTTGGGGTGGCTGTATCGCCTGCAGGACATGTGTTGACATTCTATTCTGTTGTGGGCCATGACCCATGAAACGATGCTTTCATTTATGTGTTTATTGTTTGTCGAGGCACTGGCTCACACTCATTCATGTACGTACTCCAAAACAGACACACATACTAAACCATGTCGAACAAAGCCCTAAAATCTTTTGTGAATGTTGTACTGCAACACGGAACGATGTGAAGAGAGAAGAAGCAGAGCAACAAAGCGCGACAATAAGCGTCTAATTTGAATTCTATTTTGTGCTCTTTGTTATCACAGATTTAATCATCTATCGTCGCCCTGCTTCTCGGCTCTCGCCCCATCACTAACATAGAGCGACATCGTAGCAACGTCCATCATTAATGCCGCCATTGTCTTTCTTTCTTCTCTGGCGCTGTGCCAGATGTCTGATTATATTTCCATGGCAGATAACGTCGCAATACATATTGCACAATAAAACAAATTGTTATCATTGAAACAAAACGAAGCAGAAAAGTACTAAATACATAAAACAATCCGAAACGAAACAGTATCGTCAGCCAAAATGAATATCTCCCATTATTGCCAAACAAAATATATAATCGTTAAATGCTTTGATTCGTTTTACAACACCTAAAAGTTGACTCTTACGTCTGTTTAACTATACTGAACTATATTTGAAGCCTGCATTCCTAAAAATGCCTCAAAATGAGCTGTGTATTTCTGGGTGGATCAGATTTAGAAATTGGTAGCCCAAAAAAGTTAAAGTGGTTTTGTATGTTCTACACACAGACACAGATAAAAGGGCTGGGTGGTGTTGTAAACCTTCTGTTGAATGTGGTACGAATTACACAGACTCTCCAATTTATGCTTCAGATCGACATTGAAACCATTTTGGAATTTCATGCTCATTGGGTTCCTATTTTGCTTGTATTGGCACCATAAAATAATATACATAACAATATATTTATTGTGTCTATGTTGCCTTTTCCAAAGCTTTAATGTTCTTCACACTTACCCTTTTTAACGTTATGAGCAAAAAAAAGTTATAAAATGGAATCGATATGCGTAATGTACTTTTTTATTCCACACATTCATCGGTATTTATTACTTTTTGAAGATGATCTAATATGTATATTCTCTAATATATAAAATTCTCGTGTCACGATTTTCACGATTTTCGTGAATCTTAGCGTGCATATCGGCTAGGGTGGAGAATCGGACAACATCTATTTTTCATCCCCCTCGGAGGGGGGCCCACCCTCCCATATAAGCGATAATCAAAATTTGTCATATCTTTGCATCCATTTAAGGTACAGAAATGAAATTTTGTATAGATGTTAAGAGGATGAGGAGAAGTCAACCTGTTAAGTTTGGGCAAAATCGGAGGGGGCGTTGCCCCACCCCCCATATACGCGATAATCAAAATTTGTCATATTTTTGCATCCATTTGAGGTACAGAGATGAAATTTGGTATACATGTTAAGAGGTTGAGGAGAAGTTAACCTGTTAAGTTTGGACAAAATCGGAGGGGGCGTTGCCCCACCCCCATATAAGCGATAATCAAAATTTGTCATATCTTTGCATCCATTTAAGGTACAGAGATGAAATTTGGCATACATGTAAAGAGCTTGAGGAGAAGTTAACCTTTTAAGTTTGGACAAAATCGGAGGGGGCGTTGCCCTCCCCTCCCATATAAGCGATTATCAAAATTTGTCATATCTTTGCATCCATTTAATGTACAAAGATGAAATTTGGTATACATATTAAGAGGATCATGAGAATTAATCCGGTTAAGTTTGGTCAAAATTAGAGGGGCGGTACACCACCCCGTATAGTTTCACAAATGAGGCAAAATAAGAAAAGTAGTTAGATATGCTACTTTTTATCGAAAGATCCGCGGACGAAGTCGCGGGTAAAAGCTAGTTTCATATAAATGTTGGTCGTTGGTGCCTTTGTATGGTTCATCCTGAAGGTAAAAATATCAATAACCCTATCATGCACAACGACCGATATCTGTCTACTAGCCAGAGTAATGTCGGCTTTCTAGGCCTTAAATAAAAAAATAAATATATGCCATTAGAGTATACTATGTTTCTGCCAATGATTGTTTCAGTCAGAAGAAGGCTGAAACATTGTTTTTAATAATGTTGATGATATTTGGCGACCTTATATAATATGATGTAAATTAGAACACATTGTTTTTAATTTTTTTATTTTATAATTTACTAGCTTTCACCCTCGACATGGGGGGTGGGGTATCGCCCCCTCCGATTTTGACTAAACTTAACACGTTTACTTCTCCTGATCCATACATTCACACATCCTTACAAACTATCGCATTTATAATATTAGAAGGATTTATATATCTATATTTCTATACCAATATTATAAAGAGGGAAGTGTTGTATTTTTGTATGTAGTGAGTAATGTCAAAAACTACTACCACTGCTACGTTATCCCTGAGTAACATAGGGTACATTTGTTTAAATATAAACTATTAACAACAAGTAAGGAAATAACAGTCAGGCGTAACCGACTGTAAGAGGTCCTGTACTAGTGCAGGTCGCCTAACAAACACATTAAATGTTTCCCGAACTTATGACCAAACACATGACCACTTCTCACTGCACGACTAAGTGCCTTTAGAACATTTTTTTATGTATGAAATTTATAGGGGGGTCGTTCAAACTCAATTGCTTATAAAATCGTCATTTATTATCCGATTTTGATGAACTTTTTGCATTTTGGCTAAGAGGAACGTTATCTCTATTCTGGCATGCTCAATTTCGTTTGTGCCGAAGAAATTTTTAGCCTTGGGGGTGATTTTATGGGGAAGGGGGGAGGGTCAAAATTTCAAAATAAACTTGTAAAATTCCGGAGCAGTCCTAGTCGAATGCAAAAAACACGAAGTCTCTATCTATTACCGTTTCCGAGATCCTTTCGTTCACACGGACGGCCAGGCGGACGGACGGACAGACGGACATGTCTATATCGACTCCTCTATCACTCCTGACCATAATGGGGGTAACTTTGGGGGTCTCCGAACATTATTTCTACCTGTTACATACATTTGCACAAAACCAATAGGCTCTTGTACCTTCGGTACATGGAATAAAAATCGAGAAATCGTTGCATCTATTGAGGTTTTGGCATGATATTTGGTATACGTGTTCATGGAATCGGAACAAAATCTCTTCATGAGTTTGGTCAAGGTTGGTGGGGCGGTGTCCCACACTCTTATAAGCGATAAACAAATTTCCACATATATTTGCATGTATTTGAGGTTAGGAAAAGATATTAATAGGATCGGAAGAAAATCACTTCATGAGTTTTATAAAGATCGGAGGGGGCGGTGTCATAGCTTCCGTAGTAGCGATAAATAGGGTTCAGTTAGAATCTATATTTATAACTTTATGACTTTTTATAAAAAATAAATTTAAAAATAAATTTTTGAGAAAATTTTGTACCATTTTTTCTTTTAAATTGTTCTACAATGTTAAAGATTTGTTTTATGCTGAAGTCTTCATAAAAATTTGGCAAAGTCGTGATCTCACGACGGCTTCACTCTTACTTGTTAATTGTTTTAGTTAATATAATTCAAATTCCACCTTATAGAGGCGTCGCTTTTGGTTATAAAAAGTCTACATACCAACTTTGAAATCGAAATCTCGAAAATTGCGGAAGAAAAGCTCATAGAAACATATAGAAAGAAAAACAGACAGACGGAAAGACTAGAAACACTTGTGTTGTCGCGCTGATCAGGAATATATTCATTTTATGTCCAATTAGGGCTCTAAAGATCACAATCTTAAAACACGGTTGCATTTGTGAATTTAATTTTATTAAATGGCATTCCTTACATGGCATGTTCAATTTACCCGATAAACCTTATCCAAATTTCTCTTAAATGAAGAATGTTTCTACGATTTTAGACATGCAATCGAAAGACAGCGGACAGGTTGCTAGCTAAGTCAAGCGCCCAGAAGTAGGCAATAGCAAATTACATTCACACTTAAAAAACGAACGCAATTTTTACAAATTATGTTTTCAATTGAAATTTCAATTTCCCCAATTTGTACTCCAATTTCCTGCTCAAGCTGCCGACACGAGGATGAATGGTGTTGCAACACACGCAGAAACACACACACTCATACACGATGTCGCTCGCTCACAATGGTTGCAAAGCTTGTAATTGAATTGACTCCCGATGTCGACTCCGCAACCACCGTTGCAGTTTTTGCGTTCGCGCACTCAAAAGTCTCAAATTCAATAACGTAGAAAAAGGGAACGGGAAATAAAACAATTACCCACAGCTCAACGGGTGGTCTAAGAGACGTTGCGGGGAATGACGTACATCCGTTCGCTGACCCAAATCAGACAACTCAAGTTCAATCCCTGCAATTAAAGAATCTTCATATAAAATAGTTCAGTTTGTGCCCACAAACAATAAAATACAGCGGTTAGGAAATGTCTATGCTCGATTCTTGACTCGAAATGCGGCTGAAAGGATTATCAAGCCAGAACAGCGCCCGAACACGTGTTCACCTCCACAATTAATTGTTCTCTTTTACCAATTTGAAATCTCAGACGTACGCGATAAGGACGCAAGGCAAAGTGCTCCTCAAAATTATTATACTCGAGCCTGCCTGAGCAATCTGATTTAATATTCCAATTGTAACTTTTAGTTATTGTCATTGCATTCGCAATCCAAAAACAATGAGTTTTGTGAGTGCTTGCTGGGCTCTCAATCGCGACCTGCGCAAAGCCCACACCCGCCTCAGAAACGACAAGAGCAAAACAACAATCGGCTGCAAAAGTGAGTGGAAGACGGGGTGGCTTTAAGTGGGCGAGGTTGGTCTGCGCTTCAACGTATTTATTATAATAATTAAGTTGAACTCATTTGAGTTTCACGCCACTCTGACTCTGAATAAAACGTATTTTATATTATTATATTACATTTCGTTTATTTTTCATACCTTTCCTATGCAGTGCGTTAAGAGTAGTATCAGTTTGTCGTTAGTTTTGTAGAGTGTATTATTCGCTTGATACGCGGTTTTAAATCATGAGTCCGATCGAAGTTTCAATAATATTAAAAAGACCTTAAAACGTAAATTCTGGAAATGGAAACATAAATATATAAAGTCAAAGCACTCCACTCCGAAATATGGGATACAGCAAACACGAACGAACGCCGAGTGTGATCGACTTCGAGGTACCATGTACGGCGAACCTTTCATTTGTATGGCGGCTACACTCCAATTTGGATCCGTGTGGCACAATTTATTAAAATGTACGTGAAATACACCAAATAGAATGTTTTAAGCAAAATATACAACATACTTCCATTGATCGCCCTATCTCTTATAAACTCATAACTTTCCCACAACTAGTCGCTTAGTTTGTAGCAGTCGAAGGGTCTATCTATATAGTTTGATAAGGATATCGTTAATGATATTTTTATCTATCAAAGAAACATCTGAAACAGAAGTTAATATTGTTATTTCCATTCTTCGACCGATGCCACAAACACACTGTTACTCTGACCAAATGTTGCGAAGTTTAGACTTAAAGTAAGGACAAACATAAAACTTTCGTACTCATTTTAGAAAAAGTTCCTTTTCTCTATTGGCACACCTTGTTAATACGAGTATTTGAATGTGCCTATGAGTACCTATCTTTGTATGTATGCATACATGTAACCTCGGTTGTCATTATTTATATTTTTTAATTGCAATTAAAATTATGTAAGGGTATTTCATAAATTGCATATTGTGTTTGAAATGAGTTTTCATTATTGCAATTGAAAATTAAACAATACACACAATAAGTATATACATTTATATATGTACGTTGTGTACGCCAGGCATGGCACAAAGGGAACAAATCAAAGGGTAAACGTATGTGTGTTCGGCCACGACGGGCACCCGAGCAGATATCTACAGTATATAAATTTATACGAGTTTATATAAAAGAGAATTTATGTATGTTTGTATGTTTGTGGGTTTGTATGTCCTTTATAGATTCCTACACCATTCATCCGATCTCCTTAAAACTTTGGTAAGTTATTGAGTACACTCCCGCGCAGAGAATAGGCATAGTAAAACTATCCAACTGAAATCAAATCTAGTATATATGTTAATGGGATCAGGTGGAGTATTCCTGTTAAGTTCTGTCAAAATCGGGTTGGGAGGTACAGCGATGAAATTTGGAATACATGTTAATGGTATTGAGCGAAGTAATTGTGTTAAATTTGGTCCAAATCGGAGGTGTGCTGCCCCACCCCCATATAAGCGTTAAACTTAATTCAACATATCTTTTCATCCATTTGAGGTACAGGGATAGAATTTGGTATAATGTTAATAAAATCGGTAGAAGTAATTTTATTTAGTCATCGTAACATGCCATGATTAATGAAATATTCTAAAATACGACTTAAAACATTTTATACTTCACCTTTAGAAAAGGATGGCAAAAAGGGGTAACCTCAAGCCGGGTATGTAATAAAATTAAATACAACTACTTGTAAAATGGCTGAAGTCGTCAGTCCAATTTACAGCTCAAAATCTCCATGAGTCGGATATGTTTTGTGATCATGACCATTATAGTTTTGGACGGTCGACTGTATTTAATTTGCTATTTGTTCCATGGATATACATGTGACGTAAGGTTTAATTCACTGTAGTGAGTGAAGCGAGTAAGAGTAGCGAGTTTTTATCTCTCTCGTACACGAGTCTCGCTGGAGCACACATCGTTTCGCGCAGTGTGAGTGATGTTCAATAAAATACCCAATCTTTGAATAAATGATTCAAAATACCTTTCAACGTTTCGTTTTCGTTTATTTTATGAAAATTAATTTGATTTTAATAGCAGGCTGTCAAAAAAAGAAAAAAAAAAGTAAAGAAGGAACAAACAAGAATTTCAAATACATTTTAAAAGATTCTACCGAATCGAAGCTGTAATACTCTTCACTGATACTAATAACTACACATCGGAATTTGTTCATTTTGAACAGGGAGTACGACATCTTATTAGGCCCTGTACCGAAGGTACAAGAGCCTATTGGGTTTGTGCAAATGTATGTAACAGGTAGAAATAATGGAAATAAGTTACCCTCATTATGGTCAGGAGTGATAGAGGAGTCGATATAGACATGTCCGTCCGTCCGTCCGTCTGTATGAACCAAAACGATCTCGGAAACGGTAATAGATAGAGACTTCGTGTTTTTTGCATTCGACTAGGACTTCTCTGGAATTTTACAAGTTTATTTTAAAATTTTTTATTTTTTTGAGTAAATTGCATTTTTTTTATGTTTATGAAAAATAGTTTTTATGAAATCACCTCTAGTAAATTTACAAATATACCTTTTAATGCTATAAACAATGCGGAATCCAACCGCACAAATCCGATAAGTTGTTTTGAGTTCAATCTAGTTATTGAAAAGATGGATGAACATGTGCTTTCAATACTTTTACAGTTGGTTAAAACCAATTTGGAAAAGTCTGGATAGACCACTTCTTCTAGTTGCGAACGCTGCAGCATACATTTCAAGAATGAGCTATCCGCGATCGGTTGACTTAACATGTTTGATCATGGAATTAACCGAGTAGCGGAAGTACTACAAAATTAATAAAAGATTTTAAAGGCTCCAACTCCCATGTAGGAAATATTTTAGTATTTATCTTCCTCCAGAACTCATAATTACTCTTATATACTGCTACTAACAATATAACTACATATGGTAATAATCTGCAGCCTTGATTTTGAATCATTAGAAAACATAATAACAGTTTAACGACTTCCTGTTGGGCAATTAATGAATATAGTTTTTTTGAATTTAAATATTCACTATAACGTACGACGTAGAAACAGGGTTTTCAGCCAAATCAATATATCTGCTGGATCCATTTTTGTTTTATTATTGGTTTTTATTTTTAGTTTACACTATTTAGATGAATATAAATATTTATATTCAAATTGTAGGTACATATATGAACATTGCCTTTTCATTTATTAGTTCTCAAAAAAAAAAAATAATAAAAATCTGAGTGCATAACTTGGATGCATCTTCAAAATAAATATAGTTAAAGTTTGAATAGTTATCCGGGTACCTTTTCAAGCACATAACGGTTCTTTTGTTTAGTATGCATATCCATATGTTGCATATACAAATATATGCAAAACCAATATATATTTTTTATGCTGTATTTAATAAACAGTAGACCTTTCAGTTATTATAAATCACGATTTTCTCTTAAATCTGACTTAATTTAAAGAAGAACATAAAATAGCGACGAATATAATTAATTAAAATTATTGAACGGACTATGATTTGTGTTTGTATAGTGACTACCCTCAAAAGTAAACTGGTTTAAGGATCTTTAAAGAATACCGGCCCCAAAAATTGTGCACTCCAGTTTTTTAATAATTCTATGAAAACTGAAGGACTAGTTTCCACTTTCAGAGCCAGATAGACAAACAAACAGATGTAGCTAGATGGACTCGTCTTGTAGACCTGATACAAACAATATATACCTTTTGGGATCTCTTGAGTAGTAACAGTTTAACGACTTCCTGTTGGGCAATTAATGAATATAGTTTTTTTGAATTTAAATATTCACTATAACGTACGACGTAGAAACAGGGTTTTCAGCCAAATCAATATATCTGCTGGATCCATTTTTGTTTTATTATTGGTTTTTATTTTTAGTTTACACTATTTAGATGAATATAAATATTTATATTCAAATTGTAGGTATATGAACATTGCCTTTTCATTTATTAGTTCTCAAAAAAAAAAAATAATAAAAATCTGAGTGCATAACTTGGATGCATCTTCAAAATAAATATAGTTAAAGTTTGAATAGTTATCCGGGTACCTTTTCAAGCACATAACGGTTCTTTTGTTTAGTATGCATATCCATATGTTGCATATACAAATATATGCAAAACCAATATATATTTTTTATGCTGTATTTAATAAACAGTAGACCTTTCAGTTATTATAAATCACGATTTTCTCTTAAATCTGACTTAATTTAAAGAAGAACATAAAATAGCGACGAATATAATTAATTAAAATTATTGAACGGACTATGATTTGTGTTTGTATAGTGACTACCCTCAAAAGTAAACTGGTTTAAGGATCTTTAAAGAATACCGGCCCCAAAAATTGTGCACTCCAGTTTTTTAATAATTCTATGAAAACTGAAGGACTAGTTTCCACTTTCAGAGCCAGATAGACAAACAAACAGATGTAGCTAGATGGACTCGTCTTGTAGACCTGATACAAACAATATATACCTTTTGGGATCTCTTGAGTATCCAGACCTGATATCTTTTATTTTTTTTTTTTTTTTTTGAATAAAACATAATTGGATTTATGTTTTGTATGTAGTTCGCCGATTTCAAAGCAAATATTATTTGTGAAAAATACTAAACATAAATAGTTATAAAAATTTATTTCTTTTTATATGGGAGCGGTATCTTCAAGTGTACAAATCGATGGCATACAAAAATTGTGTTACATCTGGTTAGAAAACGCGACGGCCACATGGCTAGAACGCTTGGCTAGAACTAAGCACCTTGCTGGGATATCCCTCGCCAGTTACCGAAACTGTTATTCTGTATGAAGAGTATTTAAAATGGTTTTTGTTAGATATCAAGTTATGAAGATGCAAGAGCGTTTGTTAAAAAGTGAAGCAAGAAGACAGTCATGGTACGTCGAATACATCTCTTGTACTCGTTACAAATTGGATAGCAAAAATATAATACTATGTCTTTACACTCCATGAGAAGTGCACAAAATCGTAAAGCAATCATTGTTTCGTACCTGTCCGTTTCTTTTTCCGTTTCCTTTTCTTATTTGGCGGCGAGATTTTTAATCTGCTTATCTCTTACAGAAATCTTTCTCTCCTGCACTCTCTCCCTCTGTCTCTCTCTCACAATGAATGAAGGGAAAATAGCATTCAAATGAATATAAAACTGAAAAAGCAGATTTTTTTGTTTAAATCAAACAAACATCAATAACAACAGCAACAATAAGGCAGAGCAAGTATTGGGCACAAAAGCATTTCACATTCTCATTACATGTCACCATCGAAGTTGTCGTTTGTTATGCCTGCTAAAATATTATAACATTTTCCGCCGCGTCATCAGCATCAAGCAAAGCTTCGATTGACAGACAGTGAAACAGGCAGTCAGTCAACCAGATTGGAAATGGAAGTGGGAGAGTGTGAGTGTGATGACGCAGCGTGTCATCGATGTAATTTTCGGTTTCCTTTGAACGGATTTAGGGCTACCTCAGGGATTGTGGCGATATTAACGGTTTTTGTTACCGCTTAAGGCAGCCATCTGGGAATCGTGCACAATGACGACATCGAATAATGTCGTAGCGTACCGCGTCGCTATCATCGATGCTTCACCGAACGGTGCGTATGAGTGATGTTTTTGGGGTTGGGGTGGGGATTGCCTCTGCGCAACCGAAGCCACTTCCGGTGAATCTGCGTTTCAACGACAGTCGGTGGAAATGAAGATGTTTTCAACCTACGACAGCATGCCAATAAATATTAATGATATTTCGTTAGTTTTTGTGCAGTTAATTCACCTATTGAAAAAATGATTTAAATTGCGTAAAAGTCACGAAGAAATTGTAGTCAATTTACTGAATTACTATGTAGTACGTAGATATTCGCATTTACATATAAGCCAGAAATTTAAGAAATGTCTCATAAATTATCTGTTCTAATTGGTGAGCATTGACGCCACTGCAGTTGTCATTCTCAATCAACTGCATCTGCGTTTTCCCGATTGCCTTCATTTTTTGCGCATGATAAAACATTCTATCCCACTTCGCAATAGGCGACAAAGTTTTATCTGAAGTTTGCTGACTAAGTGGCGGTCTGGCATCAACAGAGAATTATAAACATTCGACTGTATAAGGTTCAAGTACTATATTATTAACGGAAAAAATACCCGCATACACTACCACATAACATCATACACATTCATAGTAAGTGGATAATGTTTATCTGCCTGCTGTTTATTTATGCATAACCACAAATGCTACTCAGCAATCCACCTGGCGAACATCAAAGTTCCAGTTTGTCAACGCGCTACAATGAGGCACATAGAATCACTCTGTCGAATGTTATCGGCAAGCAAGGCTTTCCACCAATTCAAATTTTCCTTGTAGATGATTGCCAATGTTGCGAAAGCACTTGGGCGACGCCATTTTTAACACGAGGCAATAATTCGATGTTTTCTTTCACCAGGAGTCATGTAAATATCGAATAACGTGTATTACAATATTTACAGTATTTGGGATAAGTTTTGTATAATTATGGAAGATGAGTACGTCTGAGATAGCTGCCCAACCAAATGATGGTTCGTATGATTTCCTCACCAGGACTAGGAAGGTTGACACACAAGTGACAAAAATGTATCACAGCGCGATGTATTTCTTTTTAACTACATGCAAAAATTTTAAAATGTTACTTCTGTGCTGTGTTGTATTTGCTCCATGACTTATGTAAATATTTAAATGCTACTGAAATAATTCTTCTGTATGAGTAGATGCTGAATTTTTGCTTAGCTAAGTTGTTTCTCATAAACCACTAGGCGCTCATACATCTGTGAATGGGTCTGTACCTCCATAACCATCTCTGTAGAGAAGTCGTGCTGTTTTCGCTCCTTTACGATGCTACGTTTCGTTCTTTGCGGCGACGGATGGAAAATGACAACGGCAATAATGCGACAAAATAATAAAAAAAACAAATTGCAACCAAAGTACATACTTGGGTCTTAAAAATCGAAAGCGCATTGAAGTAAACACAGGCACAACTCAACCCTCTCCACTGACACCATCCCATCGCGCTCGTCATCCACGCCTCACGACCTCAACGCTTTTGAAGTGAGAATTTTATTGAAATGATGCATGGTTCCACGTCAGATCGACGTCCGAAATAAAGAGCGCAGCAACAGCAAGCCGTGCCATACAGGACAGAAGTGCTTCTACTGTCTCGAGTATCAAATACACACATATTCTCACCATTGTGTACTTACATATGGACGTGTGCATCGTATATATGTTGACGAAAGGAAGGGGGCAATGAATCGCTCGTCAATGAATAAAGTATGAGTTTTGCGGTTTGGGCTATGGATCTCAGTGACTTTTCTTGTCAGCCAAAAGCAACAAGCAAACAAATGTAACAACTTCAGAACAACCAACAGAGAACCTTTCAAAAAGCGTTGCGAATCTGCAAAGGTACTTCAAATGTTTCCATTGTGTTGCATTTCGCAACGATAATGAGGTGCTGAACTCTGGTTAAAATTACTTTTACAGCAAGGAAGATACAATCGCATAGTCTTGTATACCAGTGGCGGATCCGCAGGTGAGACTGGAGAACTTCCTGCCCCCCTCAACATATGTTTTTATTCTTTGGCATGAAACATATGATTTTAAGTCACCCGTTACCAATCTCTTTTGCGCAACATTAACTAATTATCTTATTATCGCTGTCAGGGATGTAATTCTCTTGGGAAATTCAACGACTAGGAGTTTTTTTTGTTCTGGAATAAACACAAAATGGAGTATTGAGCAGTGATAAAAACCTTGCTAAAAAGGAAAAAAAAAAATAAGCACTATTAGGACGATAAACGCTGTGTACGTCCCAAAGAAGCTTTTCCCGATTCAGCAGTGAAAAAGCGTGAGGTTGCTGACATGGTAAACTTCGCCAAAAAAACATATGCAATTGTGTATGAAAAATTATGTGTAAAGAAGCTATGCGGAAAATACTAGAAAGATTAAACCATAAAATCAAGAGGCACCAGTATTATTTGAAGAACAACAAAGTGCTGTTCCATGATTCCAATGCTTTGACTCACACTACAATGAAAGCAATTGCAGAACTGAATTGCTTTCTCCTTATACCTGCAATTATGCAGAAATGACTCGGAGGCAAGATATTGTCTTAAACGAAGAATCTGAAGTTAAAAATAAAATTATTGAACAATTTTTTTTTTTATCTAGCCTCATTTCTATCTAATATAACCTCGGATAGGGTTTTTTTTTTATATTTTCTTGCCGAGTTCATTAATTTTCGCATTTTAGATCCGCCCCTGTGTATAGAAGTAGTGTACACAGTAGTATGTGTACACTCCAACAAACACAAGCAGAATCGTTTCTGCTTTGTTTTATTGTCGTTTGTTTAAGTTTAACAGCTGCTTCCGAGGGAACTCACAATCAGCCCAGTCGGAATAAATTCGTATTTCGTTGAACGAAAACAAGTATTTACGAATTGGATTTTGAAAAACGTGATAAAATATTTGCAGAACTTTGTCCCTTTGAAGACATATTTAACTACCAACCTCTTGTGGGGGCATTTAACAAGCCTACTCCACATGTATATTTGAATAACGACACTTGTAAAGCTACGTAAAATTTAAAATTTTCATAGTGAAGGTTGACATGTTTTTAGGTATTTGCACTTAAAACATTGCACACTTCTTGTATTGTTTGCGGCAAGATAGAGATAGAGATTAAGAAACGTGTATCATTATGGACGACAGTCCACACAAGTGATCGGTGCGTTTTATACACCATTGTTTGTATTTGAATCATTTTGAAACCCTCAAAATTGATATAGGATTATAGTAATATTAGGACTAAGAAACGTTTATTCCACAGATATTTTTTAAAAGTGGCGAATTTTGCCGAAAAATCACAAATAACGTAAAATTTTAATAGAATATGGTGGCCAAAAGGCTGGTATTTTTAGGCCCTGTACCAAAAGTACAAGAGCCTATTGGGTTTGTGCAAATGTATGTAACAGGTAGAAATAATGGTCGGAGACCCGTCTGTCCGTCCGTCTGTATGAACGAAAGGATCTCGGAAACGGTAATAGATAGAGACTTCGTATTTTTTGCATTCGAGTAGGACTTCTCCGGAATGTTACAAGTTTATTTTAAAATTTTGACCCTACCCCCCCCCCCCCCCTTCACCATAAAACATAAAATCACCCCTCAGGGTAAAAATTTCTTCGGCACAAAAAAAGTACACCAGTATAAACTTAACGTCCTTCTAAGTCCAAATCAAAAAAGTTCATCAAAATCGGATAATAAATGACGATTTTATAAGCAATTGAATTTGAACGACCCCCCCTTTTCTTTTCATTCATATTTGCGCAGTGAGAAGTGGCCATGTGTTTGGTCATAAGCTCGGGAAACATGTAATGTGTTTGTTAGGCGACCTGAACTGGTACAGGGCCTCTTACAGTCGGTTACGCCCGACTGAAATTTCCTTACTTGTTTAACGTGTTGCGTTGTGGGGAAGGCGCTTAAAATATTTTTCAACGCAGTCTAATTGGCATCAATACTCTAATGTTTTTGATCAGAATAAATTTGTACAAAAAACTTCAATTTTGGTACATCCAAAACCTTAGTACTTTTCTCCTTAATGTTTTATTCAGATGTTGTTTTTTGTTCAGTATCTTTACGAGCAGCAATGGACGCATCCAATCGAAATAGTCCCATGTCGGAGTCCTACTGCTGTGTTTATTCTCTAATTTATTTTTCTTCTATATCACTTTTTTACCGTAGGAAAGAGGCTACTGATCAGACTGCACTTCGCAGTCTGAGCAGCTTGTTGATCGCCCGTTAGCTGAAATCCATATTACTGGACATCTTTCTCCCTTTTATGAAATGCTTAGTTTTTTAAAGTACAATGTTCTTGTTAGAGCGAATCCTTAAACTGCTTTCAGCGTTTCGAGCACGAGAGACATGTTGAGATCGCAAAATATATTTTCATTGAATTGCGGTTTGAGACATTATGATATAAAAATGGTTCAAATTGAAATTTAATCAAAGTGTGAAGAGGACAGCGAAGTCAAAACTGCTAATGAATGATCTTATGTTGTAGAACGTTTGAAACATTTCTAACTGACTTTTTGGTTAGATTTACTGTATTAATTGTAGTTTTTATGTAACCAACCTTGTAACGGTTGGCTCAATAAAATCTACTGCTCGAATAAACCCCCTTAGACCACCAGACCCCTGAATACACTTGATTGCAGCGAAGAAACTTCTTGTTCATACATATAACTAAATTTGGAGTCCATGGTTGTAATATCAAAATAAGAACTTTTTAATAAGAGCATATGAATATAAAGAGTGAGGATACATATCCAAAAATTGATTTTTTTTTAAGTTTTTGTCTGTCTTTCTTTTTGTTCCAGCTAATCTCTGAACAGGCTTAGCCGATTCTACGGGACTTTCACTGCCTGATAGCTGATATTATAAGGAAACATACATATTTACCACATTCATTTTGACAAAAGTTTTTACGGGGCGCAGCAAAGCTTGTTACACAAATAAATCGTAAGAGGTGCGCCAAATAAGTAACAAAGCTTCTGTTCTAAAAAAGTGAAGTTGCCTTGTACATACTTTTTTTTTTTGACAAATATTATCGCAAGGTTATATCAATGCTTATTTTATTCTCCATATGTCACATATATTTAACACAAATGTGACAGAACAACCACCGCAATTCCGAGTACAAAACAGATTCCAATTGTTTAGTCATACCAAATTGGGGCCGTTTGGAAAAACGCTGTATTCCAACACCACCCTCCTCGTTCATCCTTCTTGCTAATAAATTAGTTCCAACGCAAAATGCGAATGATGCAGCAATGAGTTGCGGACAAGGTAAAGTGGGTGGGTGGTCGAGTCCCTGGCATCGTTGTCAACGCTTTGCATTTTTATAAGGCACTTAAACAATTATCCACTGCATGTACACCCGCCCCCATTGCATAAACTCGTCCCGTTTGCTTTTAATCAACAATTGATATGCAAAATCATAATTATTGTCGAAGGAAAAAAACTTTTATGTTTTATCTCTCTCCCCTTCTCCTTAATCTGTATCTTGTCTCTACAATATTGTACATAATTACTTAAATAGGGATGTACTTTTAGCATTTTAGAATCAGCGTAACTCTTCTCTGAAGCTCTCCCCAGTTTCACCATTTGCGATATGAACTAGGTTTACAAAAGCAACAAGGTACCAAAATAACACAAATAAATTATACAAATAAGATACATATAAATAAAGAACGCTTTAATAATGAAAATAAACAAACATACAAATAAATAAATGTATTTAGTGATGGCAAAGGAATGAATGGCAAAGGCAACCGAATAAATGACTGAACGAACGAATGAATGAATAAATAAATAATTGACTGAATGAATGATGAGAGTGAATAAAGAAAAGCAAACACACAATAAAATAGGCAAACAGCGGTAGCAACAACCAAAATAAAACAATCAGGAAACTGTCCTTTGATCTTTTTATCTATCTTTCCATTCTCTTGCTCTATCAATGTTCTTCCCTTGTTATTTTAATGCTATAACCGAAATTAACAAGATAAATAAATCAAATCAAATAAAACAAATTTCATCGGTCTAATTTGTTTTTCGCTAAAAGTGAAAATTAATCTGGCCTTTAATCAATGTATTGTAAATATGTATTATAAAATATAAAGAAAAGTAAACTTCCAATCAAAACAATAAACATATTTGTGAAAATCAAAGTCTTCTAAATAACCTGCACTGTTGCTTCTGTACAGTTATGCAGCTTTTGATAATTAAAACGGAACAAGGTTTTATTTTAATGTACTATTAAACATATTTACAATCATTGCTCAAGAAGAAAGTATTTTTCGTGAAATTATATACCTTTAATTAACTTTAATTCAATCAGTAGAAAAGATTTACAAAATAAAGGCGGCGCAAGACTCGAATATCTGGCAAGTGTC
Source organism: Leucophenga maculata (assembly GCA_035044805.1). Classification (NCBI taxonomy): domain Eukaryota; kingdom Metazoa; phylum Arthropoda; class Insecta; order Diptera; family Drosophilidae; genus Leucophenga; species Leucophenga maculata. The sequence continues at coordinate 79,989 of JAWNNP010001094.1, forward strand.
CGAGTTCGCTGTATCGAATATCGAATACGCCTGAACAGAGATTAAGGTAAATAAAAACTTGAGAAAAATAAAATTATAATCGGAAGAAACGAAGCTCTACGGATACGATGTCCCCTATTGTGTATGAAATACTTTTACATTACTTTTACTAACAATTGATAGAAATATTCAGTAGTAATTGCTGGTTTTGTAAGCACATAGAGTATGTAAATATATAAATACTTTATATGGTTAGGATCAAACAAAAAGTGCTGTTTTATATATATTATCGTGTTAAAAAATGCCAAACCCGTTGAGCATGGACCTTCCTTCCCCACCTCTGAATACGCCCTTGACTATGTGCATGGTGTATCACCATGTAATTCCATTTATTCATCCATTCGGAATTTTTCTGTCCGTTTTGTGGTAAATAGTAATTTTCCCGTGAATGTTTCCTAAGAGTTGAAAGCAGGGATTATAGATGTTTCAAACTAACCTTAACTAACTAACCTTAAGAAATGACGATTATCTTGAACTTCGGAAATATACTAATCTATTTTAGATACAACCAAATGAATTCGCGTTACCAAAAAGATGTTTTGCGCCAACTTAAATTTACTCGCATTGCAGGAAAGAACCCTCGTACGATGTACTATATTTATGTGTATACATACATGCAAATACATATGTTACGAGTATATATATGTATTATCGTAGATTGAATATTGTATATGTCACATTTAATGCCGTTTAGCGTTGATTACGGCCAATGCAGCGAAGAGATAATACTGTCGGTAGAAATGCAACTTGCGTGCATTTTGAATGGGCGATTCATACATTTATTTTATGCACGACAAACGATGCATTAACAACAACACATTCACACAAGGAAGCATCGAACGCATGCTCCAAAAAGAACATCGACACCAGCCCATAGCCTACTTCCTCTATTCAGAAGTTAGTTTCATTAATGCAAGCAGTGGAAACAGTCGAGCGATGCAAAAATTATCAGTAAGCAATATTTAATGAATGAACTAAGTCTTTAAATACCAGTGGGTACCTATTTTAGTTACGTATTTTTTAGGTGTATAATGTAAACATTTTATAAATGTTAGATTCATACCAAAAATAGTAGAAATTCAACCAATGTGGTTGACATTTTTTCGTGTACATGGCTTATACCAATTTGAACAGAAGGTAGGAAGTTCCCAAAAAACGTTTGAATTGTATTAAATTTATTGTATTTAATATGTTACTTAGGAGAACACCAACTTTTATGCTAGATATGGTCCGATGAACGCATGTCCAATGACTGGAGTCTCAGTGTCCTTTGCCCTGTCTTTAAGAAAGAAGACCCTGCAGTTTGTTCCAACTTCCACGAAATAAGGTTCCTTTCTATTGGATATAAGATTGTGTCGCACGTAATAGACTGAAGCCATATACGAATTGATTTGGTCTGAACCCACACCGATAGTACAATATCGGTGTGGGTTCTAGCCAAAAAGGTCGACCAGTAACCAAATTTTTACTTTACACCAAATTCTGAAAAAGACCCGTGAATACAATATATACAAATACGACTACACCCGTTAAAAAGAAATTCACATAATGTTTGCATTATAACTTTGTATTATTAAGATCACTTATTTTTATTAAATTTTGTAAATAAGACTTGCTGAACCGATTTTGCAGACAGTTTGCACCTTAAATCGGTTAGTACGAGTCGCATGGCAGAAAATACCCTTTCAACGCTAACTTGGGTAGCGGGAACGCTGTGAATAAGCTTTGTATATTGGTGTAGGCTCAAAAAAATATTTTTTTTCCCCGCAATGTTTTATTAGAATGCCTTCTATATCAACTGTCTTCGGGTTGTAAAACGAAATTCCATTAGCGTTTTAAGCGAAAAAAAAACTTTTTTATAACTTTGCTTCCATTTAAGGTACAGAGATGAGTTTTGGTATACATGTTAAGAGGATCAGGAGAACTCAACCTGTTAAGTTTTGGGCAAAATCGGAGGGGGCAATGACCCACCCCCCATATAAACGATAAACAAAATTTGTCATATTTTTGCGACCATTTAAGTTGCATTAATAAAATTTGGTATACATGTTAAGAGGATCAGGAGAAGTAAACGGGTTAATTTGGTCCCCCTATAGTTTGAGAACTAAATCAAAAGAAGGAATTAGTTATGCTACTTTTTATCAAAAGCTTAGCTAGTAGACTTAAAAAAAACTGACTCCAATATAATCGAGTATCTTTACTAATATTATAAAGAGGAAAGAATTGATTGTTTGTTTGTATGTTTTTTTTTTGTTTGTATTTAATAGGCTCCGAAACTACTGGACCGATTTGAAAAATTCTTTCACCATTGGAAAGCTACACTATTTCCGGGTGACATAGGCTATATTATATTTTCAAAAAAATGGGATCCTTGCTTAAACTCCAATAATATAACCAAAGGTGTACGCCCCAAGGTGCATGACTCTGCAGAGCACATCATTATCTACAAAAAGTAAAAAAGAGAAAAAATGAATCGCCGTTCGTTAGTCTTGCTAAAACTCAAAAACGGCTTTACCGATTTAGTTAAGCTGAAAAATCGAAAAATTATAAATAGGCAATTTTGTATATGCATAGCTACTTGAAAATACTTTTGACAGATGGTGCTCGTGGCGGAACTATCATACGATATACGATGGTGTTAATGGGATCGGAAGCAAATCACTTAATGGGTTTGGTCAATGTCGGAGGGGGCAGTGCCCTACCCCCATAGAAGCGATTAAGAAAATTCAACATATCTCTGCATCAGTTTGTGGTGCGGGGACAATATTTGGTAATAGGTAGTGAGGGCTAATGGTAATGGGTAAACAACAGTTTGGCTTTACCAGCCGCGGGCGAAGCGGGCGATGTTCAACTACATAATGTAACGTGGTCTAATAAAAGAGAAACGCAATGGGTTTCACAGCAGAGAACGAGGGTCAACTAAAAAAAAAAAATGTCATGATAAATCAAATATTAAACAATTAAACTTGAAAAACTTCTTTCTCGGCGATACATGAAGTTTACTATAGGAAGACAAAGAGCGGGCATTGCAACGGAAACCGAGTCTGCTTGTAGTCAATACTTTTATAAAAAAAATTAAAAAAAAAAACTAAAGAACATTTTTTTATTAAAAAATTATGTCTTTCTCTGACTTCTAATGAAGACTTTTATTTAAAAAAGTCTTTGACAATTCCTACAAAAAAATTTTAAGTTATAAAAGTCAATTTCAATTTTTATTTGGAGACTGATTTAATAAAACTTTTTAATAATTTGATATTTGCAGACTGACTAAAAATCAGTTGTAAATGAATTTAATAAAAGTCATTAATAATTATTATTTGCCGACTTATTTAATAACACTCTTAAGTAAATGTTATGCTTAAACAAATATATTCAAAATCAGAATTTAACTTTAAAAACTGATTTATTCATCTTAAGAGTTACAACCCCTGAAAAAAAAAATTGGTATTTACATAGATACGCATATACAAACGGCTTGGTATACAGGAAGTACTCTTCCTACATTTTTTTTTTCATTTACGATTTTATTAATTTAAAAATTCTATCGATAAGAGCTATTTTCGATTACTGAAAAATAGTGTAAAGAAGAATATAATTTTTTAATCAGCTCGTTCGCCTTACTGTTTGGCTGTGTGTTGTGAATTGTATTTTACCCATTTTTTATATGTCTACCTGAACTACAGGTACAAGAGCCTATTGGTTTAGCGCAAAAATATGTAACACGTAGAAATAATGGTCGGAGACCCCCAAAGTTAACCCCTTTATGGTCAGGAGGGATAGAGGAGTCGATATGTCATGTCTGTATGGCCGTCCGTACGAACGAAAGGATATCGGAAATAGATAGAGACTTCGTGTTTTTTGCATTCGACTAGGACTTCTCGGGAATTTAAAAAGTTTATTTAACGCTACCAGATCTACTTTTCAAAAATTACATTTTGAAAAATGCAATTGTCCTGTGATGATCTTTTCAAAAAAGTCGGGTACTGCACAAAGCTTAGAAATAATTCTGAGCTATGTTGGACTTACTGTCTTTCTTGGGCAATGGAACTATGAAATATTCGTTCCAATCCGCCATTACTTTAGATTCTTTAAGAGATAGTTGAAATAGATGTGGCAGCTGTTAAGTGCATTAAGGTGCTTCAAGACAACAAAAGTATACTAGGGAAAGATATACTAATCGTATAGAAAATAGACATGTGAGTAGTTTGAGGGAGAATTAGTTGAAAAGTGGATTGACAAAAAGAAGTAAAATATGTATTCTATAAAATCTTCCGTCTTGTTTCAGCACAAGCGGCGTTGTTATTGTTTAATACCAACAATCAAATCATTCGGATCCGAATCCGAATGGTTGCTGAGCTAAAACAATGGCCGTGTAACGAATAATTGAAGAGACAATTGGTCGAGGCAAACGAATATATACGAAGCAGAACAACGCCGCACATTCGAGAGGGAGGAGCTTGTTTTCGTTCTTCTTATTGTTCCCGCTATTCCTTTGTTTAATAAGAATCGTCTGTTATTGTACTGTATTGATTTTTATATACATATATAGTGTATTATATATAATATATATTTTCGTGTTCTTGGGCAACGCCTTTAAATGTATGTACGTGTGTGTGTTTGTAACAGACAATGCGAACAATGAGCCATTCGTACGCCCACATACAGCCAAACAACGGCACTCACACAATCACATATACTAAATATACAGCACAGGAATGTGCGCCCCCACAATAAGTAACAAAAAGAGAGAATGAGTGTGCGCAATGCTCTGCTCTCTTTACTGAGTAAACGATTTTGTGATGCTGAGATGTGATGCTGTGATGATATTTTTTTGCTCGACTCAGTTCGAATCAATTTTTCAATGCGAGTAGAGCGCAATACGTACAACTCAGCTATTGACTCGGGAATCAAAATTTAAATATGCTATGATGACGCGTATGTTGACGATGCTGGAGGTAAGCGGGGGCGGACGCGAGTGCTCATATTCTGTTTAACTGAAATGACAGTTTTGGTTTTTGCTAAATAAGTCGACAAGAAGTGATTGCGGATCGAAACCTGCAAATATTCTGTAAAATAATTTTCTAATAATGTTTATTAATGCATATATGTACATATGTTAAATATAGAAAGAAAAAAAACTTCATAGTGTTTGCATAACTCAATAACTGCGCAAGCAAATTGGGTATAAATATCAATTTCGAAAACTCGTATGTGTTTTCAAATGTGAATGAAAATAAAAATAACATTACATGCAAACACATGTATGTAAATATATTACTGTTTGGATTGTAAATTGTAAATTGAGAAATGAGTGAAAAGCGAAATTATCAATGATAAAATTGTGATGTTTAATAACGATTAACATGTAAAATGTAATCAAGTAACAAAATAACTGAAACAATTGAAAAATTTTATTTACACAAATCAAATAAAATTATATCAATAAAAATTTAATGAATAAAATCAACATTTTTTTAGTCCATTATATATATATATATATATATATATATATATATATATATATATATATATATATGTATGTATATGTAAATACTTTTGACCAGGGCTGTATGCATGCCTGGATACTTTTATAAAGTATGTACATTCTAATCAAAACAGGAGTTCTGCATTTTTTTTCCTGTTTGATAGAATGTAGACGATAACTTGGTAAACAAGGCAGTGTTGTGTGTGATTGACGAAGTTTTTTAATAATTTGTGTACATTGTACTAAACTTTATAGTGACTAATCTTTATAGTTGTGGTAATAAATTAGGAAAATATTACTATAGTTCATTATTTCGTTTGGCAATACTTTACCAAATAAATTTGTGAAAGCTTTTAGTTCTCTTAACTTATAAAAAATTCAAATCTTAAATTAAGAATTGAATATTTAACGAGTTACCAATTTAATAATATTATTAAGAGGTCCTGTTTCAGTACAGGTCGCCGGTCAAACAAAAATAATATCTTTTCAGGATCAGGTTTAAAGCAATCATTTCCGATTATGTAACCGTAATCGTAAATGTAAAGTCAGACCTGATTTTCTCTATATTTCAGCGACTTTAACAAACATAAATGTTTTTCGAAAGTATCATTGACCAAAAGTAAATCATCTAAATATACAAATACTTCATTTTTAAGGTGATCTGGTATTAAAGCGTCCATGAGACTAGACATTGTTTGTGAAGCATTAGTTAATCCAAATAAATATAGTGGTCGATTTGGTACTGTAAATGCTGTTAAATCTCTAGAGTTGTTACTAAGCCGTATTTTTCAAAATGCATGTCTAGCGACGAAATAAATTGTGCTTTGGGCACCAAGAGCATGTTGCAGGAGCTAATTCTTTCATTCCCAGATTGAACATTCTAATAATTTCATTGTGAATCTTTCTTTCAATAGCCGGAGACACATTAATATACCGTTGTTTTATTGGTTTAACAAGTGCTTCTTTCTCAATGCTATTTTCGACGACTAGACCATCTTTATCAAAATCTGGAAATTATGAAATCGTTTTCGCTAATTTTTGGTTCCGATTGATTAAGAGTTGATCACTCTTTGTAATTTCCTTGATATTTAACTTCTCAAATAAAAGATTTGCTAGTCCGAAGGCGTACCAAAAATCAATTCCAAGATATAAATCTAGTTTTAAGTTAGGTATAATATATATATCAATTTGGTGCTTTTGACCCTGGAATGCAATTGTAGTTTTGACACTACCAACTATGTTGTACTTCTGACCACCAACTGTTTGTCCAAATGAATTCTTGCCTTTAAACTGTCGATGGCTATCTAGAAACTTCTGTGCCGCAAATTCACTTAAACAAGATATAGATAAATCAAGAAGTCCCTCATAAGGTTCATTAATAGTTTTAACTTTAACAAAAGAACGAATGTCTTTTTGAGAACTAACGATTGCATCTAAGCTACTATTAAGTTTCTTCAAATTGTTTTTACATTTGCATAATAATTTCTAACACGATTAGAGTTACGATTTATCATTTTGTTAGAACTAATATGTTCTGTAAAATGTTCTTAAAAATAATTTGATTTTTTCTATATACATTTTTTTCGAGCGGTGGCTGCTGGTTTTCCTGCCGCTCGTTATCAAGTTCCCTGACATACTTCACAGTTTGGCTTTAATATATCCAATGCTCTGCATCCGCAACAAAAAATAGTTTTCGGTGCTAAGCAACCTTTATAACGGTGTCGAGTCTCTGTACAATTCCAGCATATGAATTCCTTAGTCTTCGATTCTACATAAGTTTATTTGTCTCTAATAGCACATATGTTTTCATTACATTTGGATATTTCCAGAACATGTTTTCGAAGCATTTGTTTCTGTTCAATTTTGTCTAACTCTTCGCGAAACGCTTCAGTTCTTAAAACGAGATTTCGCAAATGTCCAACAATCTCAATATTTCAGTAGAACATTTATTTTCTCAAATAATGTCTTAAGCTTCATTTTGAAATTTCTACAAGTTCTTTATCAATAATGGGATATCGAAGACGATCGATTAAAATAAGAATACTATGGCGAAAATCATCAAAGCTTTCGTTTTCAAGGATTATTTCTCTTATATCGGCATCGAACAATGGATCGTGAAAGTATGATTTCAATGAACACAAATCGGTCCAAACAACTCTTGCAACGGTTATGCGACATCGCCAAATACTTGCCGTTCCACTAAATAGAATATAAATGTTTCGCTTTCGAGGCTACCATTGGTTGAAGCTGTTACCATATAAATTAATTTACCAATGTGTGGGCCTGACTGAAGTCAATCTCGAACAATTTAATTAATTACCAACTTTAAATATCGTTCGTTACTAGAAATACCAGATCTCTGTGGTTGCCTTTATTGATTACTATTACTGAAAGGTAAATGCAAACTTGATGTTAAATGTCTATTCATAGAAGGAAAACTGCCTCTAGGCCATTCTGGTTCAAGGTTAGCATTGTTGTTAGAATTTTGAATTTAAAGTTCAACAATTTGTTCAGTTATTTGTGAAATTGCGACTCTCAATATTTTTGGAAATTCTTTGCTCTAGTAAATTCTCACTTATTTCGCTGGTTCTGTCTTCAGCACCATGTTGGTATTAATAGTTGATGCACCATTCAGTTCTATTTGATGCTGAATATCTAACAAAATTGTCTTCGCCACTGGTAATGTTTGGGTGTTGACCTAGAAATATTATCGCGTCCTTGCACTATAGAAAGCGTGTTTCATATAACAGCACAGGGGTATTTTTGACTAGGACTCGTCGGGACGGAGGGGGAAGAATGTGCTGTTTAGTCAATAGGAAGGGGAAATCTGCAAATCAATAGAATAGAAACAAACATAATTGAATTTAAACTTTATTATTTCTTGTTTTAAAATTATAATCTACACGATTACACGTACATATATTACATCCAAAAATACGTTTATTAAGTCCTAATATACATACGTATGTAGATTGCTTCGAAATCACTAATGTAATACTTTCCCTTCCTCCTTGTACCTTCCTTGCCTAAACGTTGGTCCAAACCTCATCATAATTTCTGAAGGTGGCCGGGCACCTGACGAAATAATTAAATGAAGTACTGGGCTTCCAGTTAGACGCATTCTTCTTATTTTTTTCAGCTCTTACTAGTTTTTGTTCTTTTGGTGCTTGTGCTAAACGCAGGAATTGTCGTTGCATATATTGTCTGTATGTATTGCTTTGCATATGTTCATATATACTTATACATATTTTGTCGATTTCATACTTTTTTGTTAAAAAAGTTTAATTCAACAACTACATTACGATAAACGATTACACATTGTGTGTACAGTTAGATTTAATTATTCAATCATTCATTGCCTTTAGCAAGTCTTGATTTATTATCTGTTTTGTTGAAATTTTGGTTCAATGTTTAATTTTTAACTTTTTTTACAGTTACTATTATTATTTGTTTTGTCGAATTTTTTTTTTTTTCACTTTTTTGCAGCAATAATTATTGCCTTTTTTTCCTTTAAACGCATTGCAAACCATATGAACTCGTGTTAATAAAAATTGCACTCGTCGCAAATTTTCTGCCTTATACGTTCCAAGACAGAATGACTCCTCTCTCCTTCGCTTTAAAAAGATCAATAATTTAGTTAACCAAGATCTATTTTTACCTTGCATGGCCTTTTGAGTAGTTGTTAAAACTCTACAAATAAACTATCGAGGCATTCGCTGACATTCCATTAACCTTAGGTTTAAAATATATTTACACATGCTCACAAGAATTGCAAAACCCACATAATGTTCGGTGTTTTTCTTTTTTGTAAGAAGGCGTAACCTTAGGGCAGAACACGTGCATTTATACAAATCCGTTTAGAAGGAACCAAATAATATCTCGGTACCTTAAATGGATGCAAGATATGACAAATATTGATTATCGCAAATTTTGATAATCGATTATAAGATTTGACAATTTTTTTTTCGCTTATATATAGGGGTTGAGGCAATGCCCCCTCCAATTTTATCAAAACGTAGCCTGTGTTCTTTTCCATCGTCCCATCTAACTTCAAAACATAAATTCATACCAATTGGTTCAGCGTTTTAGACTTAAGAGAAGAACATACATTCATCCATACATACAAACTTTCCAATTTATAATATTAAGGATTAAGAAAGTAGGATAGTAGGAATATTAGGATAATTATTTTTACAAGGTGTGTACCCTATGTTGTCATGTTCGACAACGCTTGTGAATGAGCTACAAATATGAAATCGCTTGAAGTCGAAACACTAGTTTTTTCTGTTTCTGTAGCATGACTGAGTATCAAATTGATATCTTGTAGTTAATTTGCTATTATTATCAATTTTCTCATATTATTGTTCTCTTCATAATGTTTGCATTGGTCACCCCATAAAGTATTTACAATCGTAATCAACGCGACAAACATGTCGTTTTACCTATGTCAGTCTGCCTGTTTATGTTTTCCACAAATTTGTATATATACAAATATATTATATTATCATTTTATTACTTTCTCAGAATAAACTCAATCTACCAACTTTCGAGCCAACATCTATATATATATAGATGTTGGCTCAATCTACCAACTTTCGAGCCAACATCTATATATATATAGATGTTGGCTCAATCTACCAACTTTCGAGCCAACATCTATATATATATATAAGGTTAAATATTTCTCAACATATAATCCCAAAAATATTTTAAAATTATCAAGTGGGTATTCACAAACATAATATGACTGGGTTTTTTATGTGAAAAAAAATAATTTTTTAATCATTTTATATGAATGTTTTTTCGGCGCAGAAAGGGTATAAAAAATAGTTTTCGTTCGCGATTTATTCCCCTCCAATTTAATCACACTCGTATTTGGTATACAAATGACTTTTCGAGTTACACTTCTAATTAGTTTATGCATAGTGCGTTGGGAAAAATCCCAAAGTGGAGCTACATGAGCATGGGTATATATTGAATGTGGGTTTTGAAGTTGAAGCTTTGGAGCACGCATTTATTCGCCCTTGATCGGAGGCAATTAGGGGATTCTAAAAAGCCACACAATTTCTACTCTATTTATATTTCCTACACCGTGTAGATTTCACGCGGGTAAAACATTTTAATTTTGCGTGCTTGATTTTTATATAGAGAAAGAATCAGTAATAGTTGTTGTTTGTTTTTGCTACATCTGTTAAATGTTTCTCATTTTGTGGTTGTTTGGTTGCTTCATCTTCCAATCAACCTGCACTGTACACAAAGTATTAAATTATAATTTTTTACCAATCGGAGGGAACTATTTAGCTGATTATGTAGTTAATGTAGTTCAGATCATATAAAAGTGGAATTACACTACCAAGCGTGTTATACGAAATAGGTATTTTAATACCAAGCAGATTACACAAAATAAGCATTTTGTATCAAGCGCCCAATTAAAATGAAGATAAAAAATGTATATATGTACATGTATTAATAAAATAATAATCCTATCGACATAATCAATGGATGCTCTTACCTATTAGTCGACTCGAATACGGTTTAATTCTTCCTGGACGACATTAATATTATTTTGTTGCCGTAAAGAAGAGTGCCTCACAAATCCAAAATCTTCGCGGGGATCCAACTCGTTAGATAAATGTAAACAATAAGCCGCAATTAATCAGAAAATGTCCAATTATTCAAAATGCTATTATTTCAAAATAATAGTGACACAAATAAAATATAAAAAAAAACCCTTGAGACCTACGTCATCTAGCGGTGTCTACTCAAGGCGAGTTGTAAATAGAATGTGCGTAGCAAACTCAAAACTTTGATTTCTCGTCAAGACGCTATTTACAATCATTGTCACAGGTGTGGTATTCCTGATTTACAATGAGTGATAACACTGTGGTGTAATATGACATCGGAATAATATAGGAAATTACACCAACAAATTACTCAACCAGAGCGCGACAAGGCCCATTTCAAGTTTTTTTTTTTCATATACGGATTACCACGCCCATGTTTTTGTCATAGCCGTCATACAAACACAAAGACATTTTTGGATTATTATTTAAATAATCTACAGTCATTAATTACTTAAAATCTTTAACCATGCTTTTGTGTGGATATATTCTTACTATTAGCGTGAAATCTCACTATACATGAACACCCCACTGACTGTTTTATAGGTTTGTGGATTTTATAAGTAAATCTTGTTCATCTGTACACCAATAATACCAAGTTTAATTTATTTTGAAAAGTTTTCAGTTACAATATCGTTGAATCTTTGCTTCTTTCTTTTTCTTGTAGACACAATTTGAAAACATGACAGATCTGGAGAACAATATCCAACTGCAACAGCTTCAAATGCAACGAATACAACAGGATAACTGTCTGCAGGAACTTCATCATCAATTAAGCACCCAGTTCGGTGCAGTGGCTGCAGCACATCGTTTCCCAAGAGCACAACAACAGCACAACGCAGCAGCTACTGCTGCTAGCGGTCTTGTGCCATTCCTGCCGGCCTTTCTTCGTCCACCACCGGCTCCATCCCAACAGCTGGTCGCCGCATTACATAGTCATTCGATACATCAACACGCACATACGCATGCCCAATCCCATACGCACCCTTCACAGCCCATGTGGTCGGTGGCGGCAGCACACATACAAGCTGCCTTAGCCGCCGCCGCCGCTGTGGCCGGAAACAACAACAACAGCAATAGCAGCAGTAGCGATAACATTTCATCGGCAACTCTAACAAAGTTGTCACCCAAGGAATCGAACATATGTAATGCAGGCGATGGCCTTGACGCGTCGTTGCCCCACTTTATTAACAGTACTTCGGTTGCGCATAACACACCACCCGAATCACCGCGACCCCTTGATACTTGTCTGGCTACACACAAAGATAGCGTGGACGATAAACCCTGTTGCCCTTCGCCTAGATCACTTGAGCAATTTTCCAGCGAAGCAGTGGCGGTTAAGCCGCTAAAGCACAACTCCCTTCAAACGGATGCCGAGTTAGATGCACCGCTGAATCTGTCAAAACCTAAGTGCTCACCCAGCTCTTCGCCTGGTATCAACAGTGCAGGGCAACGTGAAGGTCTAACTCCTATCGTATTGGCATCACAATTACAATGGCAAGTAACGAATACAACATCGACTGGTGTGACACAGCAGCAGCAGCAGGCGTCAATGTTCAATGACGTAACGGACGCCGGATACTTGCAGAGCCGAATGTGGCATGCATCTCATACGGGCGGAAACGCTGTTTCTGATCCTAACCTAGTCGGTGTCGAACATTTTCAGCGAGGGGCACGCTTGAGCCGAGACTCAATTACCAGCTGCGGCACAAGCGGCAATGAGAGAGCAACAACTTTAGTGCAACCGCCATTATCACCAAACGAATCGTCGTCGGCTATACACCGTGAACATCATCATTCTGCCACTGGTGGTAGCGAGTCATCACGGCATGGACACGTTCATGGTCACAGCAAGCCACATATAAAACGACCAATGAACGCGTTCATGGTCTGGGCCAAGGACGAGCGCCGCAAAATTTTAAAAGCGTGCCCCGACATGCACAACTCCAATATCTCGAAAATTCTGGGCGCACGTTGGAAAGCCATGTCCAACGCCGATAAGCAACCCTATTACGAAGAGCAGTCGCGTTTATCAAAGCTACATATGGAACAGCACCCTGACTATCGCTACAGGCCCCGGCCGAAACGCACATGTATTGTCGACGGGAAAAAAATGAGAATTTCTGAGTACAAGATGCTTATGCGAAATAGACGCGCAGAAATGAGGCAGCTCTGGTGTCGTGGAAGCGGAAGTGGAAGCATCGGAGGTCCTGGGACCGGAAGTGGAGATAATGACGTTCAAACCGCTGCCGCCGTTATGCAAGCTCATCGCTTAAGTCAAGCAGCCGCCACTATTGACGAATGCGGTATGTACTACCACCCGCCGGAAAGTCTCTCTCCTTCAGGCTTCTCCTCCGAAGATATGACCTCGCTACGTGACGATGACGACTGAAAGGCTGAACGGTCCTTGCGATCGAATCGATTCGCATCAGAATACTGGAGAGATATTATGCATGCGGCAGCATTTCCCATATAACGATAGCGTGCAGATTTTACCAGCGGATCTCTACACATCTTACTAGTAGTAGTCCAAGCGGAGCGTTTTTGGGAATTTAGGTATAAAGATATAATAACAACAGCAAATTCAAGGGATGTTGTTTCGTTCCGATCCGCTACCAACGACAAGATGCCAAAAGTCCAAAAGCCGTGTGCCATATAAATATGTATTTACTGAAAACCATTCAATCCCCACTACTTCCACCACTAAAACTCATCCCAAAGCACTCCATTTACAGCTGTCTTATATTCACGGACATGTGCAAAGTTTTTGGAAATGTGAAAAATGCTGCCCAATGAAACCCTTAAATCCCATCAATGATCCCTGTAAATAGACCTAAAATCATAAAGTGCATAGTACTAATATTAAGTTTCAGTTAAAGTGCCATTAAATACAAAACTAAAAACACAAAATATATGCAAAATATAACACAAATATATGTATTTACGAATAGAGCACAATATACAAGATACATACAAATTTAACCGAAAAGACCGCTTAGGTTAGCGCTATTTTAAGGTTCTCGAAGGTGTTGGTTGCTTTAGTGAATTTGGAAACGTTGCTCTAGTTATACAATAATATTAGCATCCTCTCTCTCTCTCTCCAACATGATATATTCCTGCTCAAATTTCTATTTTATCAATTTAATATGTACTTTCAATGAAGTCAGGATGTGTATCTACCAATATGTTTTAGTTAACTAATTGATCCAATATTATGCAGAAAAAACATCCAATAAAGGATGTTTATGTATTTAAACTATATATGCGCTCAACTATCAATGGGAGATGCTACATTTCTGGCGTTTATTATCTAGTTTAACAACAAAAATCTAGAAAACCGTCATGTTGTGTGGAAGTACCCCTTGCAATGATACCAAATTTTAAATTTCTAGTTTAATTAAAAAGAGAAAAAAAAATACATTAACTCGAAACAAGGGGGTTTAGTTGGCGGCAAGTTCATTTAATACACTTTTTACGAGAAGAAATCGGAGAGCATTAATATCAAAGCTTAAGGGCTTCACCTCTCATAGTCTCCAAGATCTCATTGTTCAAACTAACAGACGGACATTTCTATACCAACTCGGCGATGTTGCCGATAATAGACCTTAATAGACCATTTCACCGAATGGGTACAGGGTATAAAATACCGTCCCAAAGTTAGAGGCATATGTATATACAATGGTTAACACTTAGTTTATAACAGATTACTATATGAGCCGAAAATCCGATAAAAATCAGATATAAATGAGTACATGTCTATGGTAAACTTAAGACCCAGTTTTACATTGTCCATACTTATATGAAAAAAAAAAAAAAAAAAATGGGTTTAATTTAAATCGAAAATAACTCGACTCTGCGAAACTAGCCCTTATACATCAAAACAAAAATTTTCTATCACTGGAATGTGGAATGACGGGAATATTGGTCCGAGGAGTTGCAGAATCCTATTTAGCTTGGGAAAACCGAATCATTAAAATTCGAACTAGAGGAAATATATACACATAAGTATGCATATGTAAAAATCTGATGTCATGACAAAAACATTCCGATATGAAGACTTCTTAGTACAACGGCGGTGATCACATCACTCTCTTTCTCTTTTCAATTTACGTATCATCTCCTTACAAATTCTGGGTTCCTGACTATAGGCCAGAAGCATTGGATAATTGAATGCCTTCAAAGACGGGATACAGTTTTTTTAACTTTTTTCAAAAATGACTAAGAAGAAAATTAGGTTTTTAATAGTTGCGTTTTCTTAGTTATGTATATTCTGCTGTTAGTCGCTGCAATGTAGTATTATACCCTGCACAAACTACTTTTGTACAAACTATTTTACAAAGTGTAAGAAAATATATCAAAACAATTTTTGGAAAAAGTCCCGGCATAGTACGATATGTTCGATGTGTTTGTTTTTAACCTCTGACATGAAGAGGGTTGTGAGTTGTAAAAATTTAAAGTAAACTTATAACAGTCAGACATGAAGAGAATTTCATGCTTGTATAAGATCATCTCATTGAGCGGATCACAACTGTATGTACTTTATGGGGTCTCCAATGATGATTTCGCTGTGTTACATATACATATTTTGATATTTCAACAAAACAATTAGACAATTTTTATTATTTTTTATACTCTACATAAAATGTGAATAGCATTATAATTTAGTCACAATGTTTCCAATCCATTCGACACGTCATAAGGTATGTTTATTCGTGTCCGTATGTCTGTCAGTGTGCCCGTCTGTCTATCTGTTTGTACTTATGCTACCTAGTCCATAACCTAGTTTTCATAATCAGAAGCAACGCAATAGTTAGCCACTTTGGACACTAGAAGGTATCGCTCCCATGCATAAATTTTATCAATATAATTTATGAACGAAATGTATGATAAATCTAGTAAGAATGCAGGTGTCATGAGTTCACGTCTTTAAAATACCATAAATGAGCAATTTTTTTAAAAGAAAAAATAATTTAGTTGAACAAGTTTTTCTAAATGTTAGTAAAAAATAAATAAACAATATTAAGCAAATTAAAATACGAGTTTATAACCGTACAGTTTCATATAAACGAACTTCATTAAGAAATTCGTTTTGGGCAGTCCAGCTCTCAGATTTACATTTTCATATCAATATCAAAAAGATCGCAAAATCTTTTTAAACCCATTTCTCTTTGAGTACAGGCTTTGTTTTCATCCTTAGATTTTCCATACATTTTATTCACAACTGTATAAAAGCCTGCAATTAATCTAAGCTGAACTGAAAAGGGTATTTTAGCTTCAGTTCAACCAAAGCTAACGTTTCACATTTTTTCCATAATATTATTGGTTGGGTCTAAGACCATTGGCTCTAACCATACTGCTGGGTTAGAATACTATTACTAACCATTGTATGTACCTACTTTAGAGTTGCATGCAACCAAGTAGGCCACGATTTCCTACTACTTACATGTTTGCTTCAAATTTTGTTCGATACAAAGTGAAATGATGAACAGAATTGTTTGCCAGCACTTTGCAAACAAATCTATTGTAGCAATGCTCTATATGTACGATAAACCCTGCATATGTTCTTATATAGGTTGAGAAAAATCTTTAAATTTTAACTTACGTGTATCCGCAAGAGCCCTACCCTATATCGATTAAAAATTTTCAGAAATCCCCTGTGCAGTCGTTTTAATAGGATCAATCCCGCTATCTCTACGCCAACGTTCGTTCATAAGTAAGCAAAAATTTCAAATTTAAATTACTAATAATAAATACAACAATAATTCATAAGCTGAGCACAAACGAGATGCTTCGTCGTATTAAGTAATGCAATTTTTGTGCCATTTAATTATAAGCAGAATACGCCGATACTAAAACAGATACACATACATACACTGATAATATTCATAGAATCTCAATCATTTATATACTTAAACATGTATTGAGTAGAATAATAAATAGTAAGTGATTTTAAGTTAACAAAACAATTTAGCGCAATCAATCTAACAACAACAACAATATCATTGTAGCGTAGCTCTATGGATGAACTGAACTAAAAACAGTTTCCCGCCTGCTCTTGAGTTTGCGTTTTTGTTTATGTACAGATCGGATACTCTATAAAATAAAATGTGTGTGTGTATGTTCTAGTTGTAAGCGCATTAGGTCGAATGCATAAAAGACCTAGTTTTAAATATTAAGAAAATACCATAATTGCAGGCAGAACATTGACCGGTTTTTGTAGAAAATTCGGCAAAAAATAACTATAAACTGTTTTTAATTATTAATTTGAACACACAGGCTGCAACTGAAAACGGATCAAAATGTGCAATACGGACGTTTATGTGTGTAATCATGCACACATACCACTACACACAGATCGTAATAGAATACAAAATATACAAATATTAAATCGATTAACTTATAAGCAATTTAATATCCAAAACTATGAAAATAGAAAAATAAAGAAAAAAAAAAAACACTTAACAAATATTGTAATCGCAATTTATTAAAACAAATCATATGCATATACCAGAAAATGTGTTTTTGCTTGCAATTGGATAGGATAGATGAATCAAATTAAAAACAACATTTGTGTAATTATTTGAAGCACTATTTATTTAAATCGATTCTCGTTTCGAAACGCATTAGAACTCAATTCCACTCTAAAAATAGATTGACTAAGATTACTAGTGTTGCATGTATACAATCAAGTTTCTATCGATCGATTTCGCCAAAGACAACGTCTAGGGTACCAATAATGGCAACAATGTCGGCTAACATGTGCTGCTTTCCGACTTTATCGAGTGCAGCAAGATGCGCAAAGCCGGGCGCCTTTATCTTACAGCGATACGGGCGGCTAGAGCCGTCTGCTACTAGATAAACTCCGAACTCTCCTTTAGGAGCTTCAATAGCGGTATATGTTGCGCCCGGTGGAACCTGATAGCCTTGGGTAAATAACTTAAAGTGGTGGATTAGTGCTTCCATCGAAGTTTTCATTTCAGCGCGTGATGGCGGGGTAAGTTTTGAGTCGTCGGTCTTGATCTCACCAGCAGGCATTTGGTTAAGGCATTGATCTATAATGCGCAAGGATTGTCGCATCTCTTCAATGCGGCATAAGTAGCGGTCGTAGCAGTCACCCTTGGTGCCGATTGGAACATCGAAATCGACCAGATCATAGGCATCATAGGGTTGCTGCTTGCGCAGATCCCACTTGATACCCGATCCTCGGAGCATTACACCACTGAAGCCATAATTAAGAGCCTCTTCAGATGATACAATGCCAATATCTACTGTTCTCTGGACCCAGATACGATTAGTAGTCAACACATCTTCCACCTCATCTAAGCGCTCGGCGAACTTTGACGCAAATTCATATATGTCGTCCATTAAACCAATCGGCATGTCCTGCAAGGTAAAAACGATTATTGATCGTCAATTATTTTAATTATAATCGCAACCAACCAGAGACACACCGCCTGGGCGTATGTAGGCTGCATGCATACGAGCACCAGAGACGCGCTCATAGAATTCCATCATTTTTTCACGCTCCTCAAACAACCAAAAGAATGGTGTCAGCGCACCCACGTCCAACGCATGCGTGCCAATCGCCATTATGTGGTTAAGAATTCGCGTTATTTCCGCAAAAAGTGCTACAAATCGAAATTACAGTCCGTTCTTGATAAAATTTACATTGACCATCAAACTCACTTCGTATATATTTAGCACGCAATGGCACTTCAATGTTTAGAAGCTTCTCAACAGCCATTGAGTAGCACTGTTCATTGCACATCATCGACACGTAGTCCAGTCGATCAAAGTAAGGCAGAGCCTGCATGTATGTTTTGTATTCTATGAGCTTTTCGGTGCCGCGGTGTAGCAATCCAATATGAGGATCAGCGCGCATCACCGTCTGTATGATATCAATGAATACGTTTTATTTAACGTTTTGTTTGGGAGTTACTAGTTACCTCGCCATCGAGCTCCAGCACTAAACGAAGCACACCGTGCGCAGCCGGGTGCTGTGGCCCAAAGTTAAGCGTCAGATTACGCACAGACTTTTCCACTGGGGTTACCTTACCTTGAAAAAAAGGAAATATTTTATTTCAGTTAAACAGAATTGTTTAGTTTGCTCACTGTTCCATGGCGGAACTTTCCACAATGATGTGACTTCATCGGGATACATAACAGGACCACTAAACTGCTTCATGAACTCCGGATCTGGATACCATTTAGCAGCTCCACGTTGTTGCAGCCTATTGCTTTTGAGATATATAATAAAGCTTTATTATTGGCATTAAAACAACAAAAACCTTACGATTTAAGTGTATTTTATAAGAACATGGAAAGAGCTACTAGAAACGCCGCAGCTATTATGTAAGCTTGTTCTCAAGTAGATTCGGTACTTAATAGAAGAACAGGGATTCACAATGCCCAATACGGAACGAAATAATATAGATTTTATCCAAAAGAAAAGTAATAGACGCTATCCACTTACTTTAAAATGTTAACTCCAACGGAGCTACCAGCAACTGGGCTGAGTAAGTGATGTAGTCCGGGGGTAGTGGCGACCCGCTTTGCCAGTCCATACATCGTCGATAACGACATTTTAAATTAAAGATTATTGTATCAAAAATCTTTAAAACGGTCCCTATGAATTTGATTCCTACAGGATATTTGACTTGGTTTCTTATGTATGGTAAATTCCTGCTTTTCGCACGAATTCTGTTGGACAACGAAACTATGATCAAGTGTTGGATAATGAGTTACTTTAGTACCAGCACTAATAACGTAGCAAAGCACATTTTCCAACACTTGTTAAGTTCTATTGGTCTGTTATTAGTCGAGGTGCTCATCGGTAATCGATATTTATTGGCAATCGAAGGCTGTTGAGTTGAATTAAATAACTCATATTGAGGCGTTGGTTTATATATTTATCACATCTCAAGCATCTTTTCAGAGAATAGAAAATGACGAATATCATTTTCTCTTATATTATAGCGACCTTCAACAACATTTTTCAATTTAAAAAAAAAATTACTCACTCAAAAAGTGTGACGTCCCAACAAAATGGAGTAAGCCGTTCTGCAAAATAGCGCTAACAAGCAGCTGAGTGAGAATGTATTTATATTTTTTGAGGTGGGTGTGCAAAGAATGCGTGCTAAAAAAAATTTCCTACGAAGTAACTCAGTTTTAATATATAAGGATATAGTTTTATTGACGGTGAAAGTCTATTTATTAAACAAACACAATTTTATTTTTTACCTATACAAACGCTTTGAACTCTAAAGATCCAATTGATGGATGAACGAAAGTATATCTATGGAGGGTATTTCAGCTTCTTTCAGGTATGACAACGATTTCTCAAGCGGTTATGAATTAATTCAACCCGGTTGAGACCCGGTTCACACGTGAGTATTGATCAGTGCTGTAAAACGGTAGAAATATGGTATACATATTTTTTATAGCTATTTTACAGTACTGCATCAAATGAGGGATACTCTCTTTTTTCGTTTTTGCTCTCTTTGCACGCCAAGTTCGACGTCTTCATATTATTCGCGAATATTATTCAGATTTTATAAGAAATTAAATAATTCGTGAGTGTCATTATATCCGTGTTTATTAAAATAAAATTCATACAATCAATTTCAACTAGTTTTGTTAATAAATCCCTTTCATTTGTTAAGTTATTTCAACCTGAAGATGGAATATTGTGTATGCGCCTGATTATTGAATACATATCTGTCTGAGTGCTTCTTTAAAAAATCTTATTGAATTTTTAAAATTAAATTGTTTAAATTTAGTTTTACGTGGCGTGCTGCTTTGTTTATAGTGTTAGAAATCATAAAACAAATATAACTACAGAATACACGATACCGATTTTGTATACGTCTAACATATAAAGTTAATAAACAAATGAAATCCGTCTGCATTGCAGGATTTGAATGTAAAGGATATTATTTGCTCTTTCTCTGTCTGTCAGAAGGACAATATCGAACATAAAGAAAGCAATTTGTTTGTATATCCAGGATATATCGAAAGTGGTGTGAACATTGTGACAAACATTGAGTATAAAAAAGAGTCGAGTGCCGCCAAACGAGTATTGCTAGTCATTAGATTAATATTTAAAGGAAAACAATCTATCTCTTACCAATTAATAATATATATAAGATTGGAAAATATTGTACCGCCCACACCTCTTTATTTTTGCATTTCCCCTACTAAAACTCGATGGTTTATATTTTTTTTCGACGAGACTGCCGTTAAACGCTTTGTTTTATGCAGCTTTATTATATTTCTAAAAAATTATTGTAGCTGTGTATCATATTTGAGAAAGAGAATGGAGCTAAATAAAAACTACCAGAATACGAAGAAAAGGGAAAATATGATGTCTTAGAACACACTAATTGGGACTATACCTTGAAAATTGCAGACTACTCCCTCGTATTGTTTTTTTTTTTTTTTCTTAAAAAATAGAATAGTTGTCAAACGCTGCAAAATATGTTTTTGTAATTACGTCTTAGATGTGTAGACATATTAGTTAATCGCGGCAAATTTATACGAAACGAATCTAAAGACATTCAAGTAACAGAGTTGCCCATAGCACATGAAGTGCTTTGCCGTTGAGGGTTTATTTTTGTTTTGTTATATGATCTATATATAATTTTCAACCCAACGTTTATGACGTTAGAGGAGAAATTTTCCACAATTTGAAAACCATCGGATTAATGGAAAACAGATTGTTCTCCATTTAACATAGACCTTTTTCCGTTATTCCCTTGGGATGGATGATTGTCTCAAAGAAAATATTCACGACGTTTCAATCCTTTTAAGAAATCTAACTTTTATATTTGTTTACTGCTACTGCTGCTGCTTTAATTCATTAAAATCAACTTCACGATATGTCACATGATCTTGCGCTGTCAGCTAATGCACATTTATGTTTTGAACATCACCGATTTTAGATGACCCTCAATATATGTAAAGGTGCATCATCATCATATAAATAATTACGTTAATAAATGCACGCTTGTTGAGATTATCCATTTAAAATTTTTCATATACTATCACACGAAAATGTTTACGATTTCATTATATTTTTTTATCTAGGTAACGCTTTTAAATCTCTGTATCAAAAGAAAAAGCTCTAAAGTCTAAACTTTGTCAGTAAGTTCATGCTAAAATATTAAAACTTTACTACACACACTACCCACAATTTGTCATTTCTTTCCACCTTTCCAACAGAAATGAAATTCGATATACATGTTAATGCGATCAGATGAAGTAATTCTAATGACTTTGGTCCGAATCAGACTGGGCGATGACCTGCCCTCAATATAACCGATACACAGAGATGATATTTGGTATACGTGGTAATGGGGTCGGGTGAATAATCCTCTTAATTAGTTTTTGTTCAAATCGGGGGGGAGTCGTCCCACCTCTCATATAAGTGATACAGATAATTTGTCATATATTTGCATTCATTTGATCCATTGGGCAAGTTTGAACAGTTTAGCTTTGAAAGCGGGCGAAGCCGTGAGGTATTTATATCAATATGCAACAGCTAAAAGAATGCATGACAGCCAAACCCATGAAATAATTATTGTCTTAATTAGAAATAAAAGTTTTTTTTATATATGTGTGTCCGTCTATCTGATCATATGAAAGTCGAGATCTCAGGGACGAAAAAATCATTCGAATTTATTAACGGACCAAATTTTAAAAGGAACGTGTAAATCCCATTGACAGTTTTGCTGTTCTTAATTAGTGATAACTATAAGGTACATATATT
This sequence comes from Leucophenga maculata, assembly GCA_035044805.1. Lineage (NCBI taxonomy): Eukaryota > Metazoa > Arthropoda > Insecta > Diptera > Drosophilidae > Leucophenga > Leucophenga maculata. The sequence goes on from JAWNNP010001094.1 coordinate 102,901, forward strand.
TTTTATCAGCAAAACAGGAAATGTTAATCTTGATTCATCCGTCGTTATGGGTATTGTTGCGCTGGTGAACAACCTTCCCTTTAGAGCCGAAGAAATATAAAGTGCAAAAATATGTTATAAATAGATCTCGGAGACCATAAAAGTGAAGAATAGATTTGATATGATACGTTGATTAAGCCCACAATACGCCTATTTGCTTCATATAAGCGCGAAAACATGCTAGAACATGCTGCAACACAATATTGTTCCGAGCGTTTATTTAATTACATTTATTTTGATCGAATTGCTAGTTTTGACTAAAGTATAATATGCTGAGTTACAAACTAGTGTTAGCATAATTTAACTTCACACCGACTGAAAAATTACTACTAAGAGTTCCTACACGATACTGGTAATATAGTCATTTACTACGAATAATATAAAAAAAACTGGTTGTATAAATATCAGTATAACGTATCAACTGATATATCAAAATAAATGTAAAGCTGACAGCAAAAAATGTTTGATGGTCGTTACTATTCCCATTCTTATAACAGAAGTCGCAGTAAAAATCACAAACTCTAAGTAACTTAAAAAATCGCTAACTAGTGCCCACGAGTGTGTCTACATGAAGAAGTTGGCAGGGCATTTCGAAGTCGTTCAGTAACGTTTGCAGCATTCTTACTTATTATAAGCAAGACAAATCATGTTTCCTAATCCGCAATTTGCATAAAGTTTGTCCAAAGGCATGTTCAGCCTCAATAGATAACAACGTTCTCCGGTAGTATGCTATGGAATATATAATCCGAAAAACATTACTCGTCTTGCTAAGCTTTTTTTGAATGAATAAAATAATTTTGATCATGATGGAATGTTAAAACTTACCAGTTAAAAATTGTATATTTTTTATACGGTAATAACAGTTTGGAGTGAAAAATTATTAGTTACCAGCACATTGCAGGCGCTTCAACTTAATTAGCTGGACTACGGCAACCTCATCGATTAGCACATACAGCTCGCCGTCCATAAGGGACTGATACAGGCGCTATATCTGATACGTCTAAAAAGCTTGTCAAGAATCTTTCCATCCTTCTGCGCCATATAGAAAGAACGAAATTATTAGCGTCTTATAGATTTAAATTTTTGTCCTCCAAAAGGGGTGCCTAATTTTAGTTTGCTTGCTGAGGCGAAGGCAGCGATTCTTTTCATATCCAGGAAAACGTTATTGCTGGTTATTTCTGTTCCCATTTAGACAAAGTTTTCTACAACTTTGAAGTTGAAATTGTCCATAGTCACGTGATGATAACCACCAAACCCGTGAGACAGGACTGTTTTTCAAAATCTTTTTTCTCTTCAATTCTCTTACGTGCCGGTAATATCAAAGATGAAGATTGTGCCCAACATTTTCTGTATGTGTTGGAATTGGCATAGAATATACTCAATCAACAGATTGGAGAAATTGCACAATATTGCAACCAAAGGGATCGAAGAGGTTTTGTCCTTCTCTGAGAACGCTTTGTGTGTGGGATAGCGTCTTCATGCAAAGACGAACAATATTTGTTAATTTGTGCTAGTGCAGATATGACCCTTCCCCTTGCCCCTACCACGTTGGTACGCATTTTCGTATTCTAATATAGTCTAATTGAGTCGCGCAACACATACTTTCATTTTTATATGTGCCAATATTTGTTAGCGACTTCTCAAAGTGATGTCAGAGAAATACGTACTTTAATTCGTGGTTGTTAGTCATATGGGTTGTGTTAGATGTGCAGTTTAAGCATGTGGAAGACGCATAGTTTATAGGACATTTAAAAAAAATTTCGTTTGATTTGATTGCGAAGAATGTTTACGAATCCAATGAACATGTCGTCATCTAAATAAATTATATTATTATTTTTTACTTTGAAATACATTCTGTTTTATACTAATTCGAACTAATATTATAAATGAGAAAGCTAAGATATGCTAAGATGTTCCGCTTTTTCGCGTAAACCGCAATTTGTAAGAATTTTGGTAAAGAGATAGATAGGACGTTGGAAAAGAACATAGCCTTCTTTTTCTCAAAATCGGAGGAGGCGTTGCCCCACACCCTATATAAGCGATAAAACAAATTTGATATGCATGTCTGCATCGGTTTGAGGTACAGAGATGAAATTCCATAAATATGTTAATTGGATAGCGAAAAAGGGTCGAGAAAAGTAATCCTATTCTGATTAAAATCGGGGTTGGCAACATCTTTGCACCCATTTGAGGTGAAGAAAAAAGTATTTGCAAATTTTCTTTTTAGTTTCAACTGTACTAATTTAGTATTTTAAAATTAAAATTTTTTCCTTTCATTTCAGGCAAGACGAGGCATTAGGGAGATGTTAGTTACATTTGCGAACAACGATAATTGAGCTGAGCTATGTGTGCGCAATTGTGTGCATACATACATACATGTATGCTCAATATATAAACATTTTAATGTAAGCAACAACCACAATACTAAAATAGAAAATAGTTAACTTAAATAAATCGACCCGAATATAATATTATAAATAAATATGGCAACTGGCACAACAATAGTAACAACATTAACAATAGCAAATACAAACCTAAACCAAAGCCTATATTCGGAAATCGATCCAGCACTAACAGCAGACGTACCGGAATTCTCAAAACCAGCAATTGTAGCAACAAGAATGACAGAAATACCATGTTCCCATCACCGTGAGTACTCAACAGATACTAATAAGAAGAGCTGTGTGGACATAACGCCTGATCACTATCAAACCGTCTCGGAAAACACATACGAATCCATTATTATAAAAAATTTGGCGACATCATCCACTCTTGATTCTTCTGCTATATACAAAAAACAATTTCCACTGTCGGGTCGACAGTCTGGCCAAAGTGATGTACGTATATGCTCAAAAAAAGAACACGGGACATTGAAAACACTAAATCGATCGCAACGTAGACGGGCTCAATTGACAGTTGAAACACATTACCAAAGCACAACCACCACTACCTTAGCTGACATCGGCGATAAGACCAGCGGCAGGAGATCTAAGATCAGTGAAACTGCAATCGGATCTAGTTTGAGTTGTGCTGATGTGCCAGTAGTTTCGGTACCGGTTAGAGAACGACTGTGTGTTCAGCGGAAATCTGTATTCAAAATCAGCAACAACTGTCGCAGAAAAACGAATGAGTTCTACAAATTTCTGCCTTCAGCTTTCACCTCTTTGCTACATAAATTTCTACCACTAACTCCAGCTGCTTTTTGCTCCTCCGCAGCTTTAACGCCACGACGAACGCTGGGACTATACTCTTCACCGTCACCTATGTCAAAATGCGGTATGAAAACAACACAGCGTACGAAATTTCGATGGCTCCCCACGTTGGGCGCCACCTCATTCGTCACCCTGCTTACACTGGTCTGCTTGGAAACGGTGCTCTTATCTACTATGTCAACATGTGCAAAGACATTCTATATGCACTGGAATACATCGAACAGCATGTAAGTATTAGAAAAAGTACCGTATTGTTATGTAATCTGCCATAGGCGTATGAGTATTGGCACGATGTGTTAAATTGTACTTTGGTTTGAAGTCTATAAAGTTTCCGTTTATTTATTAGAGTGCTCTCACGAACAATCCTTTGACACCCATTCTGTGAAATAAAATTCCAATAAAACATGGAGGCAAATAAAATAATAATATTTTAGACTTGTAGTTTTTATAAAGATCAGACTATGATAAACAGATTCTTGTCAGATATCAACAATTTTCGTTTAGTTTCATGTTATTTTTCATTGAATTTTTTAGAAACAATTAGAAACTATATTCAATACAATATTTTAAATGTGTCAGATATCTGAAATCTCCTAAACCTCCCTAAAGCATTTAACTTGAGATATCCTCTACCCATATTGAAACTTAGTTTTATGGGACATATATTCGTATCTTGATCAATGAAAGATATTTTATTGGTATTAACACCGAATTTGTGGATTCAATATAAACTAAACCACAACAAAATGGTTTTTATACATAACCCTTGGAAAGGGAACATATATACATGGGCGACCCCTTTCAGTGGTCCGATGTGGACCTGTATGGAATATTTCATTAGAATTTAAGTACAGAAAAATTGTTATTTTAAGCTAAAATACCAAGAGAAAACTAATGTTTCATTCAAAACCTCAGAAAGAATTACAGGATTTATGGATACATTAAATATCCAACCTTTAAAGCTCTATCTTTTATAGTATCCACGGAAAATCATCGCCATACTGATCAAAAATATGTGCTTATGAGGTCTACATGGTTTCTTTAAATCTATGAACTACTTTTTTTTTGGCACACTTAAAAAGGTATTTTTATACTATTACCCAAATAATGTAGGAAGAAAATTGTTATAAAAATAAAGAGAACACTTGCTTTGTGTGTTAGCAATGTTTAAATGCTCTTCACACATGTAACGTAAGTTTAATATGTTTGTACTGGGGTTCGTTAAGATGTTCATAACACACTATGGCGACAACGCAATGGTGGCTTATGGTACAATAACAACATTCAGCCATTGAGTGTGTCTGCTCAGCAGTCGCATAAAAAGCCGCCCGATTGTAAATTCGTTCTCTCTACCTGTATATACACTTGTGCGTGAGCGTGCAGTGTTTGAGATGCCGAACAGGAGCTATTACTAAGGAAAGCAATATCAAGTCATTGGTGATTTAGCTGGGAAGGGAGTTGTACTATGTGTTTAAAAGCCGAAACACAAGGGGATTAATCGCAAAATGAAACTTTGTACCATAAACATAAAAAAGAGAACGACTGCAAAACAGTTTGAGATGGAGAGTACAACGGGTTTTTATATATCTTACATTGTGCATGCATAAGAATTTTTTCCTTTTCGATAAATCAGAAACCACCCTATAACGATACACGCATAATTTGTCGACCTCTACTACTCAAATCGAGTATAATGATGGACGAACAGTAAAGCTAAGAAGCAAAATAATAAGCTTTGGCAGTACTCTTTACATATCTTCAAATTTCATTTTATTATTCAAAATAATAATATCTTCAAATTTCATAACTCGCTACCGTACATATCGAACATGTATGAAATTTAGTTTGAAATATTTTCCAGTAGGCCTTGGCTTGCCTCAAAATTATATTGTTAGTTTTGTAGAAAGAAAAATTGGAAAAAAAAGTGTGCAGTTTGTTTAAATTTTAAAACTTAAAAAAAATACACAAATTCAAACTTTTTTTTTTTTTTGCTTTTTGTTGAGAAATGTGCCTATGTTGGTTGGTACTCACAGCATTTCATAGACTGTATCTGCATCCGTATAAAGTAACAATCGGACATAGCTATATCGACTTATTATGTATCTGATAAAGAATATATAATCTTTATGGGGACTGTCATGCCTTCTTAATAGTGATCGTATGTTCATTTGATATTTGTGGGATAGTTTTATACTCTCACCCCGAGATTGACTAGTGTTACAATTTAATCTCACTGTTTGGAACTTCTTAAATGGGGCTTCGGATATTCCATAAATGATATGTATTGCTGATCAGCGCGAGTTCTATTCTCGCAATCGAAATACTGGGTTAAAATATAATATGTGAATTTTTATATCCACAAGGAGCACACTGCTTAAAAAACTGCGGTGTGAACACTATAATTCTCTCACATAAAAATATTTTTAACATGTGTTATTTTAAAAACAATAATTGTTTTGAAATTGGCCCATTGCACACGAAATATGAATTCAATTATTGCATTATGGCATACTAGCTTTTACCCGCGACTTCGTCCGCGTATCTTCAGATAAAAAGTAGCATATTTAATTACTTTTCTTATTTTGCCTCATTTGTGAAACTCTACGGGGGTGATGTACCGCCCCTCTAATTTTGACCAAACTCAACCTGTTTACTTTTTATGATCCTCTTAACGTGTATACCAAATTTGGTGGGGAAACGCCCCTCCGATTTTGTCCAAACTTAACAGGTTGACTTCTCCTCTTCCTCTTAACATGTATACCAAATTTTATTTCTGTAGCTTAAATGGATGCAATGGATGACAAATTTTAAATATCGCTTATATGGGGGGTGGGGCAACGCCCCCACCGATTTTGTCAAAACATAGCCTATGTTCTTTTCCATCATCCCATCAATCTCTATTCCAAAATTCAGACGAATTGGTTGAGCGGTTTGGCCGTAAGAGAGGAACATCCATACATACATCCATACAAACTTTCGCATTTATAATATTAGTAGGATGATATTCTTTGGTTTATAATGCGAAACATGAGTGTACTTAACTTGTTGGACCGACTTCATCATTTGCATCTTGTGATTGAAACCCAATCAAAGCATGAGAAACAACAAGCCGAATTTAACGAAATGATAGAGCAGCCTTAAGTGAAGTCTGTTCTGTCAAATGTGGGTGAAGAAGTATAAGGAGGGTCAAATGGTGTGGAAGATGACCACCACTCTGTGCGGCCCAAACAAACCCAACTGATACAAATGTGGCTCGTGTGCAATTACCAACAAACATCAAAATTTATTTAATTACGCTGCTTGGCAGCAAAATGTCATACAACTTTGTCATAAGTTGGCATCTATATGTGGTAGATTATTGATTATGTTAGAGAAATTTAAAAAATCTACTGAAATAAAATGTAGTTACAATACCGATATCGTCATGCATCACCTACCGGCACCCTAAGGTCTTGAAGCTATAACTTTCGTTTGAAGCAAACTTTCGTGGAGCTTTCGGTTTCGTTTGAAAGCTGTGTTCAATAGCTAACAAGAATTTTAAATGGAACTTAAAATTTTTGAAAATCACCCTCTAAAAAAGGTGCCAAGGTACAAGGCATCCCCCTTACAGTTCAGTATCAATTCAACATTGTTCAAATTACTCTTTAAATATCACAACTTGGCATACCGTCGAATTTTTCTTCATTTTAGCAAATAATAACCACAATTTAGTTCAGGACCCGAAGAAATATCAAAAATTTGGGCGTCAACAATTTTCAAGTTGAATTGTTGTCAATTTTAACAGCTTTGATAACAACAGCCATCACATCAGAGTCGACAGATTTTCTATGATGCACCTTTTCCTGCGAAAAATTCTGAGCGACAGCATATTAAAAGTGTATCTGAACGTGGACAACAATCACAGCTAAATCATTTCAAACACCATTCGCAATCATAACAATAACAATCGTATGCTTGCATGATGGTGCATCAAGCGTGCCAGTAGGTTGGCACTGACGCTAATCTGATATGATACGAAACATTTTTCCCATTTCACAATAATTCAATTGCTCTTCGAAACCGTGAAAAATAAAAAACAAACTAAGAATCCCACTCATATTCACCTTTATATTGATGAGAAACACTTCTAAATTTACTTAACAAAGATGACCGATATTAGATCAGCCTAGATTTTTTTTTTATTTTGCTTTTCGACGGCCGTGCGATTATAACGTGCATACAACTCAATGATTTATCAAAAGTGAACGCTTAATGAGATGTAATATTGACACTAAACACTTTTGCGCTGCGATCGCCACGAACTTCGGAATTGACGGGTTCCAGTAGCTAGGCAGTGTAGTAGGAGGGCAATGGAACAATAATAACCACTGAAAAAATGGGCTTTGACAGGAATCTCATATGGTTGCTATCGGCACCCATGTAAAGAGCAAAATGTTGTTGAATGTTTTGGTATTTTACTTTAACACTACTTAAAAATTATTGCATATTTTTTCGCTACTATAGTTCTTTTCTTTCAAAATTAGTTTTGACTTTTTTTACAGTCTACCGTTAACTCCAAGAGGTTTATGTACTTGCTTCCATCTTGTATGCGTTTAGCTCGTCAGAGAAAAATGTTTAAATAAAAATATGTCAATGCCGAAATTCTCTTGTAAGATAAATCAACCCATTTTACAAATTCGGAGCTTAAGTTACTCTCTTTTAAACGTTTAATCTCAAACATGTATCGTAGCTGTTTCCTCAGCCACAATTCGAATGCCACCTTCTGAACTGAAAACAGAAACATCAACAAGAGCTATGAGAACATCGTCAATAAGAATCACGCATATACGCTACACTTTTTCCGCTGCATTCTGGAATTGTCGGCTACCAGAGTCGATATTATTTTTTTGCGCCCGACGAAGACCGAGACGCATTCAGACCATTCATCCACCATCAACTCACCTCACAATATGTCAGTCATGATATGTAGACGGGAACGTATGTGGGACGTGGTAATTGTGGTGTGTGGTACATACCCTTGCTCTGATTGTTCTATATGGCAGAGTTTGTTCGACTGAAGTGCGTTGCATTGTGCTGTCTCGTCTGAGTCGGTGTTAGAGTTTTCGTTGCCCTAGTCGCTTTTTTTCCACGTATTGTTTCCACTTACTGGTTTCTTTTTCGTTTTCACCGTCTTCTTAATGCGTGCAACTACCCCAGCTAACCCTAATGCACTTTCGCACCCACACTTTGCACTATCTCACCTAGTCGAATCAACGCACATATATATAAAGCAGATCGTTCGGGCTTTTTCTTGTCGCTCTTTAAAGCACTAAGCAAAATGAACTTGCTGAAAACTGGTGTAGAAAATAAAAAAATAAAATAAATAAATGAAATAAAAATGGAAATAGCTTGTAGTATAAAAAAGTATATGAAAAGGGAGCGAAAGAAGATAGAGTAAATGGGTCAAAATAATGTTTGCTTTCTGGATACTACATGCGTCTTTAAAAACTGAATCGTTCGAAATTTAGTAGCCCCTACACAAATCTATCCAACCTTGTGGCGGCCGCGATCATTGTTGTTAAGAATGTAATAGAGAATGCAGAGTCCGCATAAGTCTACATAGAAAAGTATGACTTTTGTATTGTCTTGGTGTTAGTCAACATTTGTAAAACCTTTTACGATAAAAACATTATAAATATTGCTAGCATGCTCGGTCGTGCTCTATTACGTTTTCCACCAATTAAGTTTATGCGCAGAACTATATAAACCTTTATGTTAGAGTTAAATTTGGTTAGAAATAAATCCAAGTCACACTCCAGTTTTTTCTCGTTTCAATAATAAGAATTGTTCCCATTACATTCAAAGGAGGTATTAATTATGACATTATTCATGTCAATAATGATAGTTGATATTGGATAAATTATAATAAAGATAGCTCAACTCTATAGCATACCTGCTACTGTAAAAATTAGACCTATGTAGATGTCAAGTCGCTCTACACATGAGTTTTAGGAAATAGAATAGGTGGGGTTCATCCGAAGCTACCATTTTGCTGTTGTTGTATACTTTTTTGATTTTTTTTTTAAAAACGTTGCATAAAAAAAATGTTTTCAAATAATTTTTCCCCGTCAATTGAAAAAATGGCAAACCCCCGATCACTCATCAGTTCCATGCCGAAAATGTCTACACCACTGTATGTATGTATGTATATATACATGCAGTACATACTTAGGTGTTTTAAAACTAAATTTCAAATTGGGTTAATGATATGCACAGCAGATATGATGTCTGCCGATTATAAAGCATGCAATCGTGCGTGTGTACCAGCATATTTAAGGGTTTGCTCACAAAGCTGTCATTAAAATATTGTAATTCACTACCCTCCATTTTATAATCTTCACAGAGTGTGAATAGTATTATAATTCAGTCACAATATTTTAAACGTCTTAACCAAAAATCGGAGACGCCCTAAAGTATATATATTCCGCGTGGAACAATGCGAGTCGCTCTAGTCAAATCCGTCAGACTTTGGTTTAAAACACTTTGAATCAATTTTTTTAGCAGTTTCACTTTAATAGTGTGCTTATATAGGTGAGGCACATTACTTTTTTTTTTTGTTCGTTACTTAACGTTCACATACCACAGACGACAACATTTTCACAAGTCGCTCGCTTAAATAGCGCGCAGCTCTTATACAAGAAGGTGTTCGTCGTCTCTGGACAGCTTAAGCATGAACTAAATTAGAATTATAACCTATGACAGGGTAATGAATGAAAATGCAGCGCATAGAGAGAGAGCGAATGAATATTAGCTAACCATCTTTAAATCGATAATGTTCATTAATAGTCATTCAAAATGATAAGAGAAACCTAAAAATTATTTTCAAATACCTTTCCAATGTTACCCAACTTGACATAGTTTATCGACTTTAACTTCTTTCCTTTTTGACTATCATATATTTAGTGACAGCAAGAATAAAACAAAGCGATTGACTTAAAAATCTTCAAAATCGGTCCACGAGTTTTGTCTCTATAACGCCACACAGGAGAGGTAAACACAGGCAGGTAAACACATTACACTTCTTCTAATCACGTTTCTATTCCGAAATGCGCTATGTGTATCATACAATTTGCACGTTTCCGAATGATAAATGGGTCTTATTATTAGAATAATAATATTACTTATTATACAACAACTACTATTATTTAGAAGGAAAAACATTTATTTTAAAAAAATAAATAAATCTTCTTGGCCAGTAAAAATTTACTTCCATGAAACTTTAAATTGTATAGTTGTTAAGGATTGCATTGGTTATTATATTGAAGTGTTTAGAACTAAAACTGAAAAAATAGGCTTCACGCTCTGTCTGAAGAGTGTGTATGTGACGTATTGCTAAATGGACTGTTAACTAACCAGAACTTTAATCTAGCCAGTGGTAAATTAGTCTATTTACTTACTTACATATGTGGTCATCAACCGTCTGCCAGTCATGGCCGCATCTAGGAAGGCGCGCCAGCCTCCATAATTAGTCTATTTACCATTTTGAATTTCTCAATCGACTGTTACAATTTGGGACTAAAGTTTAAAAGAAACATATCTAAATGCGTCAAAAACTGGTAAAAGCTGGAAATCTGACAATAAAATTTAATCAATCAGCAGTCTATGAGCTGTTTAAATTTATCGTTTGTAAATTTTTTAATCAGAAAAAAAATTAACGGGCCGGTAAATGTTAGCAAGAGAAACTTGCTCTGTAACTTTAAGTTTTTACTGAATTTTCTTTAAAATATTTTAGGGTACTAAGAACTAGAATCATATTGCACTGTACGTGACTGCTATAGTTAATTAATATACATATATTGATATATAATGGGTTTTATACTGTTTTTATATATTATTTAAAATTTATATTTCAGATTTCGAATCGACAATACTGATCATATAATTGACGTAAATAAAGGCAATCTGGCCTTCGAATTCGATCAGGTGCACATTATATGTCCAGTATACGAACCTGGTACATTTGAAAACGAAACTGAAAAGTATATTATTTATAATGTGTCCAAAGTGGAATATGAAACATGTCGGATAACGAACGCGGATCCGCGTGTTATAGCTATATGTGATAAACCTCAAAAATTAATGTTTTTTACAATAACGTTCCGGCCATTTACACCACAACCAGGTGGTTTGGAGTTCCTACCTGGAAATGATTACTATTTCATTTGTAAGTTCAAAGAGATCAAAAGATTCAGTTATCTTGGTTACTGATAATAGTTTATTTTCAGCGACTTCATCGAAGGACGATCTGTACCGCCGCATAGGTGGACGCTGTTCGACGAACAACATGAAAGTTGTATTTAAAGTGTGTTGCGCGCCAGAAGAGAAAAATAAAACATCTTCACCAACGACGGCAATAAACGGTGGAAGCGGCATTAGTAGTAGCGGCGGCGGTACCGGGATAGGTAATCCCACGGACAATAGTCCAGATATAAACATCGATTTGAATACTCCACCGAACGTCGTTAACCATGGCCTTAATGGGGGCCATCATATGAATAACATTAATTCAATCGGAATAAACACTGTAAGCCATGGTAGTGGCATCTTACCTGGTAGTGTAGGTAGCGGTGTTCAGCTGAAACCAATTAACGGCATGGGGACTTCTATAAATACAAATATTGAACAGTTAAACCGCATTCCTATTCAACCAAACGTAATGGGCGGCAGCATCACTGGAGGTGTTGTCCCAGGAGTAAGCGGTGGTATTCTGTTAACGCCAGGACACGGTGGTATGAATATACTACCGCCCAGCCGTGGCGGAGGTGTTAGCATAGCTCAGTATCCAGGCCACCACCATGTCCAGACGGGCA
>JAWNNP010001094.1:117500-224951 GCA_035044805.1 Leucophenga maculata
ATATATTTATACATATATATGTATAACAAATATATATATGCTACCGGTAGCACCTTGCTTGAGTGAATCAATGTATTCACCTAGCTATAGCATTGCCGCACTGTCAACCCATGAAAGTATTTAGAATAGTATTTAATTAATTTTATGCACGTACATTCGTGTGGCAAAGTCGATTTAAGATTTGTTTTGCATTTTGCAAGATGTAGTAGATCCCTTAAAGAATGATCAACTCTATCTAGCAGTGTCCATCTGTTTGATTGCTATCGTTATCTCTCAGACATTACAATAAGAACAGAATTCAAACTTGGTATCACATTAAAACAAGTTTGTCTCCAATTTCCACCACACACCAAATCATCTCAGCAGGAAATTAGTAAAAAATGAACTAGAAAGCTGTTTAAGGTCTTACATATTACATAGTAACAACATTTTAATTTTTACACGCCATCAACTTTTACGGTACATATTATAGACGGGCTATTATGTTTATTTATTTATTATAGTAAACTCAAAACCAAGTGATGCTTTAAATTTTTCGTACCAGTTTGCGGAAACGCACTGTTATGAAAACGCTTACAATTTTATTTAATTCAGAATTATGTAAATTTAACCAGGACTGCCTATTTGTATCTTGAATATTACTCATTACTTTCATTCGTAGAATCAATCTTTTCAATGGTATGGTTCCCGTTGTTACTTTCGTAAAAAAATTTCGGATTCGATTTGATGCTTGTACTTAGACATCGAATAATTTCAATTCACTTGGTCTGGAACATGTGACTTCAAAACATGTCGCTATTTCCACAGAAATTTGTGCAAAGAATACTTGGAAATTATTTATGTAAATGAGAACAACATGAGAAAACAAGAAAAAGATTCTGCAAACAGATTTAAATTTTTCTTTCTCTTCTTGACATGACATCGATAAGCTTAAAATCACGTTTGTGTGAGTAACGCATGAGGGTTGGGCCTCTTCCGGTGCTTGAGCTTTAGGGTTTAGAGGTTTACTGTGACTATAATTTCATTAAACAAAAAATTTAAAACATTTTTTTTAAAGCGGCTTCATGATTTACTCATTTACGAAGCAGTAAAATGAAATTTGGTAGGGTTCTGTTTAAGTAAACGAATAAAATGTTTTGAAACAGTTTTTTTTGACCTCTTCTGTGATATATATATATGTATGGTAAATCATTTTTCTTTAACTAGAAACCATATGAATTTATATTAATATAAATTGAGTGTCATTTCTTTAAGAGACTCGTAATTGTATGATTTATTGTGAGCTTTCATTTTGTTTATATAAGCAAAAAAACTGTGTGTGAAACACTTGTGCCAAGTTATTCCTCTTACAGTAGACACTCACAAATTAGAACCACTTTAAAAATTGAAAATTTATAATATCTTCTTTTATCGATTTTAATTAGTCAATGACAGATTCATTACATTAAAATCAAGAGCTAAGTGATTCCCTTAATCGTCTTCATCAATTTTCCTTCCATGCTGAACCTAAAAAGGACGAATAACCCTTTATTTTTTAGAAGCAAAACGAATTGGATTTACCAATATCTAAAAAACAACGAATAATGTTCATACATTATGGTAAAACGAATATTCATATTGTATTGTATTTATAACAATTCTAGGATCGCTACTGATTGTAAAATTAAGTCAAAGTTTAAGATAACACTTATATATCAACTATTTAAAAAAAAAAATTTAAGGGAATTCTGGTTTATAGAACCGCTTTATATCGCTCTATAGCAACAGCATTTTGAGATTTTTGGGGAAACGGTTCCGGGATTGAGACTTTGGCCTTAAAATTTATATAAAACTGGAGTTCCCGGAAGTGCGCTGCTACATCTTTTGTTTTTCTCTTATATGTGAGGGTGACACCATACCCATTTTTTACTTAGATATAATTTCTCCTGGTGCCTTTTACACATGTACCATATCTCATCCATAGCGGCTTAACTATTTTGACGACTGCTATCGAAAGCGAGTAGATCATTGAATATACATATATCTTTTGGAATTAAGCGTTGACAGGAATCTTTGTTCATCTGTTATTTAAGGGAAAATTTTAAAGAATCATGTCACAGTAACTATTTGACTAATCAGAATATGGAAGAAATAGGAACCCATGAAAAATTTGCAGTTGCCAAGCTCCTAAAGAAAATGACGAGTCTTGGCTCATATATAATGGTTAAACAAATAATTTGCAGTGGAAAATGGTGTTACACTCCCATATAATACAAGTACATAACGAGTGTTTCCCACAATTAAGACGAATCTAACGACATTAAAACGTTGAGGCTGCAGAGGGTGCCAAAAAGAAAAAACCGGCATACTCGCATACATAGACTAGTGAAATACTACCCTCAGTTATAGGCATTCATATCGGAGACTAGTTATTAGATATTAGGTGAATTATCAGTTGAAAATATTTATGTCGCATATTGTTTATATGGAAGACGTATTTAAAATATCGTGAATGACATGTTGAACAAAGTTGACTTATTGGCATGACAGAATTTTTAATCTGAATAATATATTCATATAATATAACAAACTTAACAGGTTGACTTCTCCTCATCCTCTTAACATCTATACCAAATTTCATCTCTGTACCTTAAATGTATGCAAAGATATGGCAAATTTTGATTATCGCTTATATGGGGGTGGACCACCCTTAACATTTAGGGGGATGAAAAATAGATGTTGTCCGATTCTCCACCCTAGCCGATATGCACGCTAAAATTCACGAAAATCGGTCGAGCCGTTTCAGAGGAGTTCAATAACGTACACCTTGACACGAGAATTTTATATATAAGATATTAGATAATAGTAATACATATTTCAAAACAAAAAGATGTAACATATGATATTTTTGCGCAAAGGATTCGTAAAGTTTCAGTAAGGATGAAGAGAACTTATCTGTACAAACAATCCTCATTTCCATTAATTCTAGAAACAAATGAAACTGAAATTTTGTCTCAGAGTTCAATATCATATAAACCACTTATAAATGGTAGGAGATAATAAACAATATCTGATTAAAAAAAGTAAATAAATAAAAAGTGGTCTCTCACCTTTATATTCCATCGTAGTACCATACTTTATATAAACAATATGCAATAATAATGCTGATCAGAACTTTTCCAAGCAAATATATTGGTATAAATCTTAATTTTTCACAATAAAGAAATGGCTTTGAAGTTAAGTCTGCCCATATACTATATTGGGCAGGGACCATTTCGTATCAAATTTCAAACTGATAATGTCATAAATAAAAACTAGAAACAACAGTACGGTCAATTGTTCTCGTTTTCGACATATGTACCCCTTAATGCCTATTTATATGAGAGTCACCCCTTATATTAGAAAAACAAACAAAAAATCAGGTAAATGGGGACAGGTTTGTTAGTATTATTTATTAATACATATTTTTTTCTTAGAGGATAAATCAAGCTTCAGACTCTCTACATAAATCATTAGCAATAATTTTTCCGCTACATACTGTTCCTAAATTAAAAAAGCTTATAAATCACAGTAATTGACTTTTTGGCTATATATTTTTGATTATGCTTTTGTGTGACGTCTTATATATTCGGGCGTTTTCATGCATAAAAATGTTTGATTGCTCCCTATTTTCAGTTTAAAATGGAAGCAGACAGTGGTCCAACACTTCCACATATTCAGAACTATTCATACTGGAAGGTACGAAGCGTAGTGTTAGATTACGGATTCTCCACCAAAATTTCGCAAGTTTGGCTTTCTCTCAAAACAACACTTTTTTCCATAATTAACGGTGCCTTTCCGAAAATTGCAACGTTTTCGAGCAAAACGTGTGAAAATCGGCCTTTTTGCTCGTCTATTAACCATTTTGCTTGGGACATTTTAATAAAGTTTTCATTCAAAATATACCATAATCACGAAAAAAAAAAACTTGAAAATGAAGAAAAAATAACTGGAACATGCTGCAGAACTGTAGTTAATCGATTCTATCGATCGATGTGCCGTGTATATTATTTGTTAAAATAGCTTGCAGCTGGTGGTTATTACTAAGTGATTAACACTTTTTGCTCTATGATTCTTTAATTGGCTTTTTCTTTCTTTCGATTGGCACATAAAGAAAAAATGTTTAAGTGTTATTTAAATATGTTAGGCACCTTTTATCAAAATTGGATTCAATGTTGTGTACTCAAAGCCGGTTAAACAATATTATAGTACCCAACGTACTGGGAGTGCAAAATGGCATATAACATAAGTACACATGTAATATAAACAAACATTTCGGCGAAGGAACAAAGTCTTGTCAGTTAAAATAACAACAGCCTTGAATAAGCCATTAATATTCTTGTTTTGCATTAAGCATACGTCAAAAGTTGAAAATTTTCTTGGGTAGATCAAAACAGATTTTGCTTACCTAGGTTACTCAACCAATTGATGATTAATTTCAGTTTTTATATGATATAACAGAATCGATGTTACAGTTCAAGGTTTATATAACGATTTGGAAATTTGATTGGAAATATAATGATCTATTTACATCCGTATAATCTTCATATGTACATTATTTTGTTCCCTAGAGTGCTCCGCCAATTTTAAGCCCTTCATATCTCCACTTAGTACACCAATTGAAAATAAAATTTGTAGAATTAAGCATGCCAAATATATGCGTATGTGTATATAGTTTGTCCAGTTTTTAAATGTTTGCAACGTTATGAATTGAGAGATTGGAGTATACATTTTTATAAACGATGGGCTTCTCAAAATTAATAGAGTTAGTCATGTAAGTAGATACGCATCTATCTTATTTCGTTGCACGTTTATTTGGCGGTATTTTGTTAATAATTGATAGTTGTAAATTAACAACACAATCTCTAGCTTATTTGTTTTTATATGTCCATATTAACAACTTGTATCTGTTTTAGCTCTCAATAGGCTCCTCTAAGCGAATCGATCTAAGAATGTCTATTTGTTTACATTGTACATATGTAATTGTACTATGGTCGCAATTTTCACTGCCATTTAATTGTGCTATATTTGAGTAAAATATCATTTGAATTATTTTGTTTGAGTGCTTTGTTTAAATGCCAATCCCTATCTTTATAAGCCACCGAATCGAATTGTACCAAGTGAATCGGCAATTAAATGTTCTTTTGCTAGCATCTATCTCCAAATCAAACCGAATTTATACCATATATAAGAAGACATATGACAGGTTGCAACATGAACATGACCTGCAACCGTCGTCGCAGCTGATCCTCAATTACTACAATAGACATTGTTGTTGTGTCTATATTACGGATACACAAAAAACTTGTATATACACCTACATTTGTATCCATATAATATTTTTTCAATTCGATCTACTTACTTACACATGATCAGAATTGAACGTAATTGTAGTTTACATACCTACTCCCACAGAAAAAAGGATTTTTTTATATGTAAACAAATACATATGAACAAAATATTTTATTTAATTATTCAACAAACATACAATAGTTTTAAATAAGCAATAGTTATCATGATGGCTTACACAAACTTTTTTATAATAAATTTCAATAAACATATACATACATAAATTAAGTTGCAAAATAATGCAAAATTACAGGTTTGAAACGCCTCACCATTGACAGGTTGGACGTATTTTCATTCCAACGAACAAATAAATTCTTGATCAAACTCAAAAAAAAAAAAAAAACAATAATGGATCCAATCGATCTCAAATATCATTCATCCCAACTTATTTAAAAGGTACACTTCTTTGTTAGCACGGAAAGAATCTTGCAGCAATACATACTCACACATTACTTACATACAAATGCAAGTTGAATTAAATACTTACATCTTTAAATCAATAATGCGTTAATTTTTGGTTAGTTTGAATATCATCAAAGATAAACTCATTAGTATGTACTATATATGTTCATATGTATATGCATCTATTTATGCATTTCGCACATACCGGGCAGACAGGAAGACCACGCCAATAGTATACCCCTCCCAACCCAAGTCGATTTTTATTTTTGTTGTATAATTTACAATAAATATCCAATCCGTAAAAAAATAATTCAAATGTGTTATTTATCACAGTTTTCTTAAAGTATAGTCTAATTTGAGGGGCATTTTTGATAGCATCGTAGAAATTTAAGTTCTTACTCCATCCGTAACACTTCTCTGTGTAGATGTTCATACATTTGTTTTACTTATTAAGTTTAGAAACAAATTGCTATTTGCAAATTCTTCCCCAATAAAACCCATCCACACATAATTTTTCTCTCACTCTGTAGGCCTGCGTGCGTACATATTACATGTATCGTATTCTACTGTTTGATTATTCGTGATGAACATTGATTTTAAATGTCACATTGAGACATACCTACACACATTACATATAAACATATTTACATATTGTCAGGAGAACAGGAGCTACTTTGTAATAATATTGTATTATGTAGGTATAATATTATTACCGTAATAAGAATACGCAAGAGCGTTATTCAAAGATATAGTAACATAAGGATTCAAGTTTTATAGTAATATTGTAATAACGCAAACTTACATGCGATAAATAATAAAAATAGATTCAACAGCCACAAATTTCACAATTACATATATCCATTTAATAAAAAAATGCATTTTGTAATCAAAATGAAAGAATTGAATAAGCAACCCCGAGCATTATATACATTCATACATATACAATAGGTTCGAGGACACCTACATAAATACATACGCTATACATATAAATATAAAAGTAAATTGAAATGAAGAAGGAAACGTAACTATTCTACACACAGGAGAAGAGTTAAACTGTTGTAAGTTGTTTTACTTAAGGACAACAAACGAAAACGAATCGAAATGTTTTAAAACAACATTCTCTATTGCAAAGAAAGTAAATAAATATTTAAGCATTAAGAACTAAACTAAGAACAGAATACATCAAACCAAAAAAAAAAAAAAGAAATAATAATACAAAGAAATAAATGAAAATGAATGAAAGAATTATTAAAAAAAATAAATAAATAAAACGATGTGAAAGATCAATAAAATCAAATTCTTTTTTTAACCATATTCAGCGTGCGTGCTCCCGTTTTTAATTACTTTTGCGTTTTGTGTTTTAAGTAAAATTTTAATCAAAATTATTAGATTTCTTTGTGTTTGCTGTCAATTTCAATGCAAATTTGTGTAGGTTTTCGCATGATTCAAAGATAATACGATATGAAATTGCAAAACGCAAAATTAAATGAAAATGGGCGCATGCCTGATAATATTACTTATTGGATTCTCAAATTTCAGATTAACAACATATCAAATCTTATTCGCTGCGAGCTAAGTGTTTGCTCAATAAACCTTAGAGGTTCGAAAAATACTAATTTAAAAAATTTAATTTTTACTTCTTTTATTCCCTCCCTCTTCCGTCGCAGCTTGTTGCAGTAAATGCAAAGTGATTTTTTCTTATTTCATTTCAATTTCTTAATAGCTAACAAAGTTGACTTTGAAGGTGAATATAAATAAATGTTATGATTTTAGTTACATACATATTTTACTTAAGAGAATACAAAATATTTATAGTAATTGCACAAACAAATAGAAATAAGAATTATTCTCCTAAAACACAAAGCCTCCGGTTAAAATATTTGGAAGCTTCAACGACCCTTATAATTGAAAAATTAACTACGAAAATGAGCTTTTAATGCCGTGTACCGAAAGTACAAGATCCTATTGGTTTTGTGCAAATGTATGTAACAGGTAGAAATAATGGTCGGAGATCCCCTAATGTTACCCCCATTATGGTCAGGAGTGATAGAGAAGTCGATATAGCAATGTCAGTCTGTCCGTCTGTATGAACGAAAGGATCTGGGAAGCGGTAATAGATAGAGACTTCGTTCTTTTTGCATTCGACTAGGACTTCGCCGGAATTTCACAAATTTATTTTAAAATTTTGCCCCTCCCTCCCCATAAAATAGAGATAACGTCTCTCTAAGCCAAAATCACAAAATTTCATCAAAATCGGATATATATATATAGATTGAATTTGAACGACCTACAATACTTCCGTCCTCCCTTATCTTTTCATGCATAAAAAATTTTTTTTATAAGGCATTTATACGTGCAGTGAGAAGTGGAAGAAGCAAAATACTTTTTATCAGTACCATTTTTAGGCCCTGTACCGAAGGTACAAGAGCCTATTGGTTTTGTGCAAATGTATGTAACAGGAAGAACTAATTGTCGGAGACCCCCCAAAGTTACCCCCATTATGGTCAGGAGTAATAGAGGAGTCGATATAGCCATGTCCGTCTGTCCGTCCGTCTGTATGAACGAAAGGATCTCGGAAACGGTAATAGATAGAGACTTCGTGTTTTTTGCATTCGACTAGGACTGCTCCGGAATTTTACAAGTTTATTTTAAAATTTCAATTTTACATTTTACAGTATTCTTTCGTCCTATTTTTGGTCAATGTTTTTCTGATCTGCACTTATGTACTTGTAAATTTGTTAAAGCATATATTCAATGCAACTAACCTATAGGCTTTGACCGATCTCAAAAATTGTATGCACACAGCACACAAATAGCCAAGCTTAAATCAATGCAATAATATATTATGTACATATTAACAAATTCAGTTGACATCTTTAGGAACAATCTCTTCATTGATACAAATTGATAAATCAAAAAAAAACTACTTTCATTATATGTGTAGCATATTGTTAAAGCATTTACTATTGTATTAAAGTATAAAATTAATTAATTAAAAGAAAGATTTTCTTACTATGTAATGTGTACTTATGGTATGATAAATTAAAGATCCAGAAAAATGGGGCTAATTTATTAATATGTTTACTAGTGCTATGTAAATTATATTGATGACTGTTTATTATTGCCGCTTATGTTTTTTTAACGTTAAGAAATGGTTGGGGAAGGAAACTTCATCGGAATGTAAAAAAAAAAACTTATATCCTGTCAACTGATGAACCCCCGACGAGCGCATAAAAGAGGCGTGCTTAAGCGTTAAATGAGCATTATCATTTAGACATACTCTCTCGAAGCGCCCGGAAGTACCGGGGCCCTTATATATGTCGTAGGCAGACAAACACAAAGGCTATTCAACATCATTTTTGATTACTTAATAATTGTCAATAACATTCAATGAAGTCGATTATACGTGTTAATGGGATCGGGAGAAGTAACCAGATAATTTGTAGTCCTATTGAAAGCTATACACAAAATGCATCATACTTTTGCATCGATGATTTGAGGTACAGCTATGAAATTTGGTATATATGGTAGCGCACATTCTATCATCAATAGTTTTCGAAGCGTACGTGATGTAAGAAATTGTTAATGTAATTTTTTTACATCTTGTGTTACAGTGTTGGAATTTTAGCAAGGATCCCAAATTTTTTTGAAAAGATGGGCTATGTCACTCGGGATAGTGTAGCTTCCCAACGGTGAAAGAATTTTTCAAATCCGTCCAGTAGTTCCGGTACCTATTCCATGCAAACAAACAAACAATGAAATCTTTTCTCTTCATAATATTAATAGTGTTTGATTTTTACCGGACTTCAAAATTTTAAGTATATATTCGAACTTGAAATTTTGATTTAATTTTTTCGATCAAAAGCAACTCTTTGAATTTTTTTGAGTAACAATATTTGCATTTCGTTTGTTTCGCAGCGCACGCGGCTGGGATGCGTGTCGCGCCATCTCACTTTATTCGGTCCAATCTTCTTATCTGATATATCTATAGTTATATTGCCATATAACAAATTTTCTCATCTATTCTCCTATAATTCTTTTTTAAACTATCTGTCCCTTACTTTGAACTTCAATAAATTGTAATTTCATTTTAATCTTTTGATTTGTAATTGCGACTGGGCCGAAATCAATTCCTATTCCAGGAAATTATTCCAAGGAAATCATGACAGACTGACATAACCTAATGTCGAAATTTGAAAAACAAATACAATTTACATATATATCATCTTAAAAAACAGTTGTTTCCCAATTTCAAATACTCCAGTACCGTTATTTAAGATAACTTACAATTTTTTTAATAAAATAAAAATGCTTAGGGTCGAATTGCCAAATTTCACAATATTTGATTAATTAATAATTGATTTTACACATTATTTTTAGAAATTCGTTCAATATACTTAATATACTTACCATGTATTAAGGAAACTGCTTCAACCAAATTTTTTCTAAAGAAAAATGTTTATGTCATACATTCAAAGCTAAAGTAAACAGAAAGTTATTTTAACTTGATTGTTAAAAAAACGATAGGCTCTCTGCTTTTATTGCAGTCCATGCGTGGTGTTCCAGATCAACTTTATAAAAGAACAGCCATAACATCATCCCGATGACGCGGCACGAAATAAAATTGATTGTATGGTATTTATATGCTCTGAGATAATGATTATGCAGTATTTTTCTGATGGCACGTTTGTGTAAAGCTCTTCTGTCGTCAAAAAGCATTGTCGGGATGAGCAACGTATAAATTATTTTGAACTACTTTGTTTCTAATTCCTTTATGAGTTAGGAGCAAATATTTTGTCGACTGTATAAACTTATATAATAAAAAATTACCATATACAAAGGCAATATAAAACTTAGCTTAACGAAATTCTGCTTGCTTTCGTTAACCAAGACCTCTGGACAGAATCTATCAAAAAAAGTTTTTACTATTTACTTAACGTTGGTAGAGAAATTTTCTTCATCTTTAGTTTCTATTGGTAAAGACATCTTTCCCAATAAAATCGGCTCAAAATCAGATACAACCTTATTTATTTTTATTTTTTTTTTTATTATCCAGTTAGAAAAACTAATATGAACTATTTATATTATTTTTACCATATTTTATATACATATTACTTACAGAATATCTATTTAAATATTCATAAATGTCAACTAAAATTGACTGCAATGGCACGCGGTATTATTTCTCCCTGAATAAATTAACTTTGGTAAAGACCGCCTTGCACTACATGGTCCATTTTTGGTTGACGCTTTCAATGGTCTATCCAACATCACTTCATAGCTGCCCGAGTTTCCGTTTTAGGTATTCTAGGTAATCTACAGGTTATTCGGGAATAGTGTGCTTTTTAGTAGTATGTTGTGTTATGTACCCTGTGTTATAGCGAATAAGTTCCTGTACGTTGGCACGGTTGCAAACCCGCTGAGCTCACCGGCATGGTAGGGTTCCTAACAGGACTGGTAGCCTTGGTACAAACAATATATTTGTTTTTCGTGCCATTGAAGGAATTATTCTAAATTATGTGGATGCATTATACTAAGTTTAAATTTCTAAAACCTTTTTTTTTTGTTTTTCTTACACAGTTTCTTACAGTTTCATATTGTTTGTTGATTGTTAGTTTTTTTTTGTATTTTTTTTGTATTTGTTTAATGTTTTTTTTTCTTATTGAGTTTATGCATCTATACTATCTATACTAATATTATAATGCTGAAGAGTTTGATTGTTTGTTTGCTTGAGCGCGCTAATCTCAGGAACCGCGGTAAACAAAATTCAACATATCTTTGCATCCATCTGAGGTACGGGGACGAAATTTATTACACATGTTAATGGGATCGAGAAAAGTAATCGTGTAATGTTTGGTCAAAATCGGAGGGGCTATGCCCCACCCCCCATACAAACGGTAAACAAAACTCAACATATCTTTGCATCCATTTGAGGTACGGGGACGAAATTTATTACACATGTTAGTAAGATCGGGAAAAGTAATAGTGTTAAGGTTGGACCAAATGGGAGGGGGCTGTGCCCCACCCCCATACAAATGATAAACAAAATTCAACATATTTTTGCATTCATTTGAGTTACGGGGACAAAATTTATTACACATGTTAATGTGATTGGGAGATTGGGATTCGTTTGCTCAAGTGCACATTGTGTGGAAAGTTGTTGACTGCCATACACCTGGGAATGGCCAACAATGATTCTTGTGTCAAACGGTCCAAGCAACTCACACGTCCGTTAGGACACGTATCTCCTGGGTAGCCTCTGAACATCCGTTCAGAGGTGAGCTAACGTGAGAAGGCGAAGGGGCCCCCTCTCCTTTAAAACGGGGTTGGTGCGCTGGGCTTGGGACCCGCCACTTTAAAAAAAAAAACCCCCAATGAAAACGAAAAGAAAGCCTCGGATGGACCCCTTTGATGACGACCCCGGAACACGATACAAGGATCATGATTTAAGGATATGCACCTGGAATGTCCGCACCCTTAATTGGGATGGTGCAAGTATCCAGCTGGCTGATGTCCTCGAAAAATGCAAGGCTGACATCACCGCAATCCAAGAAATCCGATGGATAGGGCAGGGTTGCTCTAAAAAAGCATCCTGTGACATCTACTACAGCTGCCATGCGAGTAAGCGCGAATTTGGATGTGGTTTCGTGGTGAGTAGGAAACTACGTGGCCTCGTCTCTAGGTTCACACCTGTTGACGAGCGTCTAGCCGCGATACGCATCAAGGCTAAATATTTTTATATTAGCCTGATTTGTGCGCACGCCCCGACGGAAGAGAAAGACGACGATGCTAAAGATGAATTCTATTAGCGCTTGGAACGCCTGTACGAGCGCTGTCCCAAACACTATGTCAAAATCGTGCTTGGCGATTTCAACGCCAAGATTGGGAAGGAAGGAATCTTTGGCCCAACCGTCAGAAAATTTAGCCTTCACGACACTACCTCCAATAATGGAGAGAGGCTAATCGATTTCGCCGCAGGTCGGAACATGGTAGTTAGTAGTACCAGATTTCAACATCTTAACATCCACAAGGCTACATGGCTGAGTCCTGATCAAAAAACACGCAACCAAATCGATCATGTTCTGATTGACGGAAGGCACGCATCGAGCGTGTTGGACGTGCGAACGTTACGTGGTCCCAACATTGACTCGGACCACTATCTTGTCGCAGCCAAGGTACGCACTAGGCTCAGCGTAGTGCACGCCGCACGTTCCAACATGCAACGAAAGCTAGACGTCGGCAAGCTGCAATCAGAGCAGACCGCCGCAGCCTTCTCAAACACACTCTCCCGACTGCTCCGGGAAACCTCTCCGATTTCTCGAGATATATGTGAGCAGTGGACACACATCACCCGCTCCATGGATAGGGCTGCCAAGGATGTCATTGGTTTTACAAAACCTGTGAAGAATTCTTGGTACGACGAGGAGTGTCGCAATGCTACTGCAGAGAAGAACGCTTCCTATCAGCGAACTCTGCAGTCGGGAGCAACGCGAGCTGTTAGAGAGCGATATCGAGAGAAGCGGAGAGAGGAGAAACGCCTTTTCAGACGCAAGAAAAAGGAGCAAGAAAGGCGGGAGTTTGAGGATGTTGAGATGTTCCGTAACAGAAATGAAGCTCGAAAATTCTACCAAAAGGTCAAGCGTCTGACTGAAGGTTTTAAGCCCGGAGTAACTTTCTGTAAGGATGAGAATGGAAATCTGGTAACGGATGAACAGGAATCACTGAGATTATGGAGGAGTCATTTCTCCAACCTACTCGGCGATGAAGCGCCGAAAGAGAAATGACACCGGAACCACCAGTTAATGATGGCATTATTGTAGAGCCACCGGACTATTACGAGGTCGATTCAGTTATTAAAAAGCTGAAAAATAACAAAGCGGCAGGCTCTGATGGGCTGCCAGCTGAGTTATTTAAGACCGGCGGCGAAGAGTTGGTTAGGAGTATGCACCAGCTTTTATGCAAAATATGGTCCGATGAACGCATACCCAATGACTGGAATCTCAGTGTTCTCTGTCCTATCTTTAAGAAAGGAGACCCCGCTGTTTGCGCCAACTACCGCGGAATAAGTCTCCTTTCCATTGGATATAAGACTTTGTCGGGCGTATTGTGTAATAGGCTGAAGCCATATACCGACTCACTGATAGGACGATATCAGTGTGGCTTCAGACCAAGAAGGTCGACCAGTGACCAAATATTCACATTACGCCAAATCTTGGAAAAGACCCGTGAGTTCAACAAAGACACTCACCACCTATTTGTCGATTACAAAGCCGCTTTCGACACGCCGATAAGAGCGAAGTTCTTCGACGCCCTGTCTGCACTAGGTATCCCGGCAAAGATTGTCCGTCTTTGCATGGCGACGCTATCTAACACACAAAGCGTTGTCAGGGTGGGGAAAAACCTCTCCGACCCCTTTGATACCAAGAGAGGTTTCAGGCAGGGCGATGCTCTATCGTGCGATTTTTTCAATCTCCTGATGGAATACATCCTACGCCAATGCCCGTACATACAGAGTATGTCGGGCTCGATCTTCCAAAAGGAAGTGATGCTGCTCGCTTACGCCGATGACATCGATATCATCGGTACGCAGGAACGGCGAGTCAGCAAGGCGTTCTCGGAGATTGAAAAACAGTCTCGGCTCATGGGTCTAGCGGTGAACGAGGACAAGACGAAGTACTTGGTGTCTTCTCGCACTCCGTCAATGCGTCTTGGACGGTCAGTGACGATGGAGAATTTCAACTTCAGTGTTGTAGAAAACTTCGTCTATCTCGGAACAGAGATCACCAGCAACAACAACGTCAGCCTGGAGATCAGGCGAAGAATCACGCTTGCAAACAGATGTTTTTTTGGGCTGAGCAAGCAAATGAGAAGTAAAGCCCTCTCTCGACGGACGAAAATAAAGATCTATAAGACGCTGATACTCCCGGTCCTACTGTATGGCGCAGAGGCATGGACCGTGATTGAGTCGGATGAGACAGCGTTGGAAGTCTTCGAGAGGAAGATTCTTCGCAGGATCTTTGGTCCTATTAGAGTCGGCGACGAGTTTAGGTCCCGTATGAACCGCGAGCTGTACGAGCTATTCAATGAGGTTGACATAGTCCAGCGCATAAAATTCCAGCGGCTGCACTGGGCTGGGCACCTCATTCGAATGGACGAAGGAGCTCCAGCACGCATGGTTTACATGGGGGGCCCAAACTTGATTGGTGGACGCCGACATAGAGGACGACCGGGCACTCGATGGAATGACCAGGTATGGAGAGATCTCTCCGTACTTGGCATTCAGAACGACTGGCGCCAGCGCGCACAGGATTATGGAGGCTGGCGCGCTTTCCTGGACGCGGCCATGACCGGTAGACGGTTGACGGCCATATAACTAACCAACTAATGTGATCGGGAAAAGTAATCGTGTTAAGTTTGGTCAAAATCGAAGGGGCTATGCCCCACCCCCCGTACAAGCGATAAACAAAATTCAACATATCTTTGCATCCATTTGAGGTACGGGGACGAAATTTATTACACATGTTAGTAGGATCGGGAAAAGTAATCGCGTTGGACAAAATGGGAGGGGGCAGTGCCCCACCCCCATACAAATGATAAACAAAATTCAACATATCTTTGCATCCATTTGAGTTACGGGGACAAAATTTATTACACATGTTAATGGGATCGTAAAAAGTAATCGTGTTAAGTTGGTTCAAAATCGAAGGGGGCTGTGCCCTACCCCCCATACAAGCAATAAACAAAATTCAACATACCTTTGCATCCATTTGAACGCATCTGTTCATAGAAGGATCTCGGATACGGTAATATATAGAGACTTCGTGTTTTTTGCATTCGACTAGGACTGGTCCGGAATTTCACAAGTTTATTTTAACTGAACTGGTACAGGGCGTCTTACAGTCGGTTACGCCCGACTGTAATTTCCTTACTTGTTTTTTATTCTCCGCTTTATCCTCCTTCCCGTCTTTCCAACTATTAGGCTATGCTTTCGGGTGAAAGCGGATACGCTGGTGGTGCGACGCTAATGTAGCCTTCAGAATTACAATCCAATCTTTAATTTGACTGGAGGCGTTCGCTGTTTAATTTATTTAAACTTAAGCGTCGCCAAAGTTACGCAGTTCAAAGTTTATATTTTGCAATGTTTTTTCAGCTTTACACTATTTTAAAACAACTGTGGCCTCGACCTACGACCCTCTGAATTATCGTTTTGGATATGCTCATGCTATACTCAAATCTTTGGCATGGTAAACACCTATAGTCTTTCCTCCTAAGTTGCCTAACTTATACAATGAATTGCCAATACATTTAAGCACTACACACTTTACCCTGGTAGGGGCTAGTTTAGCATTGTAACCTTCGACTTGATTGCTTTGCTTAAAGCTTTTACGGAAGACAACTTGTCCTTTGGAGAACTTTATTTGACTGCAGCGAGTGTTTTTTTTTTTATTTTTTATTTTTTTTTTATTTCCCTGGATGTTTACAATCTGTTTTTTTAAACATTAAGTAATTTTTTTTACTATAATGGGCATATAGTACGCTCAATGACCAATGTCATTAATGTATTTCTAACTTAAAGTAATAATTGTAATTATCATAATAACTAAAATTAGAATAAAATAATAAAAAACAATATGTGTACTCATATACATTTACGTTGGTAATCTATGTAATCTTACTACATGCGACCGCCCCACTCTTCGCGGAATATCGCATCGTTCATTTCCATAGAATTACTACTAATAAGTGCATATGGACAATAAGATAGTTGGACAACAAGTATAGTTATTATAGTATAGTATATATGTATAGTATAGGCTTAAAGGTATCTATGCATTATGTTTGTTTCATTTCTTGTTTTTGTATGAATTAGCAGTCGGTTTGTGTACTTAGTGCTAGAGCATCTCATCGTTTCCTCAATTGTAGGTACGCTAAGGTCACGATGTATATCTGTGTTGGTAATATACCAATCAGCATTAGATATTAATCTTAAGATTTTAGACTGCGTCCTTTGTATAAGTTGCAAGTTGGTTTTGTTTGCAGTACCCCATATCTCGATGCCATACTTCCATATTGGCATAATTATTGCTTTATAAATTATAAGTTTATTGTCAAGCGATAATTTGGATTTTGTCCCAAGTAGCCAGTTTAATTGTTATAATTTGTGTCTAACTTCATTTCGTTTGTTTTTTATGTGTGGTTTCCATGTCAGCTTAGAGTCTATTGTTATTCCTAAGTATTTTGCATAGGGTTTAATTTTTATGTTGTTGTTCTTTATTTTAATATGGTAACATTTTGTTCTTATGTTTGTGTAAATAACTTGGACAGTTTTTTCCTGGCTTACTTCTATGTCACATTTTTGAAACCAGTCAATTGTTTGGTTTAGAATTTCTTGGAGTGTGTTTGTTGCATTCTTTTCGTCACAATTAGAGGATAATAATACGGTATCGTCTGCAAATGTTGCTATCATACAATCATTACTTGTAGGTGTCGGTAAGTCTGCGGTATATATGAGATATAGCAATATGCTGCCTTGAGGTACGCCTGCTGTCATTTTTAATTCGTCAGAATATCCATCTTCATATTTTACGTAAAAGTGTCTGTCGCAAATATAGCTTTCCAAGAGTTTAAACATTTTGTGCGGTATACATCCTTGTAATTTCTTTAATAAGCCTCTGTACCATACTTTATCAAATGCTTTGGCAATGTCCAAGTAGATGGCTACACAGTATTTCTTTCTGTCAAAATCATCTAGAATCGTATGCATAACTCTATGTATTTGTTGAATAGTAGAATGTTTTCTACTAAACCCAAATTGATGGCCTGGAATAATTTGCTGTTGTGTCAGGATTGGCTCTATTCTATCATATATTATTATTATTATTAGTGGGTAGTACGCACTGCGACCTTTACAGGTCTATTGTGACCTAACAGTTGTTGACTTACAGCAACTCATCCAGCCCTACTGCCCTGAAAAAGGCCAATAGGTTTTTAGGATTGAGTGAATGCAACGCCCCTCCGGTCACTTGGTAATTGCCAAGATACATGTGTCTGGTTTGGGTCAGAGCTGGACAGTCTCCCAAAATATGTTCCGGAGTTTCGTCGTCCTCCAGACAGAATCTACAAGTGCTGTCACTTTCGACTCCGATTTTGCATAGGTGTCTCCTAAGTTTACAGTGTCCAGTCAGGAAGCCTGAAACCATTCTTAAGTCATTTCTTTTCAGACCGTTGCAAATTTCCGATCTTCTTTTGTTGTAAGGTCCTAACAGCTTTTTGCTCTGTTTTAATCCTTCACACTTATCCCAGAAAAAGTCTCTTGCTTTCTTTTCTTCCTCTTTTGCCAGGATCCTCATTGTTCCTGGTCCGAGCCCGCAGAAGGGTTCTGGGCCTATGAAGGGGGACGCTGCCCCTCTTCTAGCCAAGTCATCTGCTTGCTCGTTTCCTGGTATGCCCGCATGTCCGGGTACCCAGTATAGAGTGATCTTGTTGAATCTTCCCAGGTTGTTTAATTTACCTACACATTCCAAGACCAGTTTGGATTTAATCACAGGCGAACTTACTGCTTTAATAGCCGCCTGGCTGTCAGAAAAGATAGCGATGTTTTGGTTTTTGTACCTTCTGTTTAAATTAAATTGTGCGCATCTTTCAATTGCATATATTTCTGCCTGAAAGATGCTAGTGAACTTCCCTAGTGATTCGAAGTATTTAGTGCGAGGTCCAAAGACTCCTATGCCACTTCCTTCGTCTGTTAGGGAACCATCTGTATACCAGCTAATTGCTCCTGGTTTGATTCTGTAGTTCAGCGTTATATTTCCCCATTCTTCTTTATTGCTGAGTCCTACTTTAAATCTCCTTGTGAAGTTGTTCATTATGCCTAGGCTGTCGCTAAGGTATTGCAGGAATGGGAGGGCGTCTTCCATATTAACACTAGTTTGATTCCCAGTACAGGTGTTTCTTCTAGTGTTTGTTCTTCCTACCCTGGTAATGGCTCTATTAGCCTGTTGTTGGATATGGAGATGCAGCGGCATCAGACCTAAAATTACGTCTAGTGCCGCACTAGGACAGGTTCTCATTGCTCCTGTTATGGATATGCAAGCTAACCTCTGAACTTTGTTCAGTTGATTCCTAGCTGTTGCTAATTTGGTTCTGTTCGCCCAGACAATGGCACCATATGTTATTATGGGTCTAACCATTGTGAGATACATCCATTTCATTATTTTAGGGGTACACCCCCAGTTCCTACCAGCAATGACTCTGCAGGTCATCATTGCCATTGTAGCTTTCCTCACTGCATGTTCTAAGTGAGTCTTCCATGTGGTACGCTTGTCAAATATTACCCCCAGGTATTTCACCTCCTTGGAGAATTCTATCAGCGTGCCATTTACCCTTATTGGCTTGAGTAGCTTCATCTTATACTTCCTAGAGAAAGGAACGATCGTAGTTTTAGATGGATTGATACTCAGTCCTACCTTAGAGCACCAAGATCTTGTGATGTTGATGCCCATCTTGATTTGATCACATAGTGTGTCTTCATGCTTTCCTGTACAGATAATAACTATGTCGTCTGCATAGCCCTGGCATATGATACCATTATCTGAGAGAAGTTTTAATAGTTCATCTACCATGAGGCACCACAGGAGAGGTGATAGGACGCCCCCCTGTGGACATCCTTTCGTGGTCTTTACTATAATATTTTTGTCAGATAGGCTAGCCTCGACTGTTCTTGAGTTCAGTAGCTGTACTAACCATCTGATAAGTTGAGGATCTATACTCCTTTTGTTTAGTGCCTTTGCAACTTCCGTATGTGATGTGTTGTCAAAGGCACCTTCGATGTCCATAAAAGCACAAATGGCTGTTCCTTTGTTCTTTATGGCATTACTAATTAATGTGTCTAGTTGGTATAGGGCAGTTTCAGTAGATCTGCCAGACCTGTATGCATGTTGATTCTTATGGAGTGGTTCTTTAATCAGGTATGTGGTCCTGATGTGGTTATCCACTAGTTTTTCTAAGGTCTTCAGCATAAATGAGGTGAGACTTATTGGTCTGAAAGACTTAGGTGAGAAGGGGTCTTTCTTGCCCGCCTTGGGGATGAAAACTACCTTTGC
This sequence comes from Leucophenga maculata, assembly GCA_035044805.1. NCBI lineage: Eukaryota > Metazoa > Arthropoda > Insecta > Diptera > Drosophilidae > Leucophenga > Leucophenga maculata. Next base: position 137,372 of record JAWNNP010001094.1, read on the forward strand.
TTTCCTCCAACACATAGGTATGTACCCGAGTGCCAGGCTACTTCTGAACATTTTCAGCATTGGCCCAATTAGGAGGTCTAGTCCCCTCTGTAGCAATGCTGGGAATATTCCATCGACCCCAGGTGATTTGAAGGGTTTGAATGAGCCAATGGCCCATCTTAGGCTTCCTTCTGTGCAAATATCACTTGCTATTTTCCAGTCCGTTCTTCTGGTGTTGCCCTGCCGCAAGTGATCTGATGTATCTTCTTGCGGTATGGGGATGCATTCTGGAAAGTGAGTTGCGAGTAGAAAGCGTGCTTTCTCCTCTTCATCTTTCGTGAATGTACCGTCTGGCTTCTTTAGACAAAGTCCCTGAACTGTCTTAGTTTTAGAGAGAGCTCTAAATATTCTAGTTGCAGGGGTTGTGTCAGCAATGTTACTACAAAATTTTCGGAAACTGTCTCTTTTTGCCTTCCGTATGTTTTTGTTGTATTCAGTGAGTCTGGTCGTGTACTCTGACCAGTCTCCAGTGCGCTTAGACTTGTTAAATAAGCTCCTTACTATCTTCCTAAGTTTCTCTAAGTCTTTGTTCCACCAGGAGGTGTCTTTTACTGACTTAACTTCTTGTTGTATACAATTTTGGTGGTATGAGTAAATTATAGCCGCATTGTACCCATTAACCATTAGTTCTAAGTTTAGTGGGGAATTGGCTTTCTTATGATTGCTCATACCTATCAGATTGTCCTTGAGACATCTTTCATACATTTCCCAGTTAGTACGTCTGGGATTCCTGATGGTTTTCCTGAAGTTAGAGGCCCCCGCTATTTCTAGCAGTATGATTCTATGGTCTGACATAGATGGCTCATCTGATACCCTCCAGTTAAATACAAACTTTGCCATACGGGCATTGCAGAGGGTGATGTCAATCACCTCCTGCCTTGCTTTAGTGACAAATGTAGGAGTATTTCCAACATTCAATATATTGAGCTCTTTCTGTAGCAGAAATTCTAGTAAGTACTCACCCCTTTTATTTGTGTCGGTGCTTCCCCACACAAGGTTGTGTGCGTTGGCATCGCATCCAATTAACAGAGGTAGATTTTGCGATAGGCAGTGTTGCACCAGTCCCTCCATCTCTTTGGTTGGAGGTTCTGCCTGTTCGCCTGGAAGGTACCCAGTCGCGATCCACCCCGTAATCCTCCGCCGATATCCAGTTTAAGTTGGATGGCGACCAAGTCTTTCGTTAAAAATTCTGAAAGACAAGTGTATGTAATATCCTTTCTCAGTAAGATACATGTTCTTGGTTTGTCAGATCTGACGTCCCAAATTACCTGTGTGTGTTGAGTGCCTAGGCCTCTTATACCTCCTTTATAGATCCAGGGTTCCTGGATCAACACTAAGCCCAGGTCCAGCCTGGCGGTCAATCTAGCGATCACAGCTGATGCTGCTTTCGCATGGTGGAGATTGACCTGTGCTATGATAGTGTTTGCTGTCATTTTATATTAAGGGGCTCATAGACCCATCGCCCTCGTCTGGAAGGGAGTCAGCCTCCTCTTCCGACATCGGCGTATCGTCGTACAGGGATATTATCCTTGTATCCTCCAGCGAGTCGATCTCCGACTCCCTCTCGGGTGGTGCTTCGCGAACTGCCTGCACCTCAATGGGCGACAGCTCGCTTGCGACCGTGCCCGTCGGGTCGTTTGCTTCAACCTTTTCTTTCTTTTTGTGCACGTGCACAGCGACCTTACCAAAACGGTAGTTTATTTTGCTACCTCGACTTTGGACAGCCTTCATGGACTGCTCATCTATGCCTATAGTGAGCAGCTTGCCGGTACCCGACTCTTTGCATCTCAACGTCTTCCACGCATGGACGTTGAGTTCTGCATTCTGTATTTTGAGCAGTTTGTACAGCTCGTCGGGCTGCTGCTCAGCGCTTCGTGGAAGATACAATGTGACGATGTGCATACTGGGGATTTCATCCCCAGTACACGTCGTCATAGGTATCTTCAACACTTCCAATTTTGGCACCACTTCCTTAAGCCAGTTGGCCGAGCCCTGATCCTCACAATCGATCAGTATCAAGCCCGACCTAAAGTGGATACCATTGAATCCAAGCTGCGCTGACCAGCCTCGCATCATGGCATTCATTAGTGCTTCTTCCACCTTACCTAGGTCTTCCCGGGATAGGATGACCTCTGGATAAGTACGTGGAAGAACCGCAATTTTTATGCCTTTTGCCTGATCAGCATAGCTTGGTCCATCCTTTCGGCTCTTAGACGCCGTTTGGTTGCCCTTGGTTCTTTTGGGCTCCGTCATGTTCGGGGGCGTAACCTGCGCCCTCTTCTTAGGTGCGCTGGTACTAACTACAGGTTGAGCCCTGTGTTCCAGCGCTTTTTCTTTGGCCACCTCCGGTCTGAAGCCCTTTTGTAGGTATCTAAGATACCACTTGTACCCGGCACCACTCAATCCCTTTTTGAGTGGGTCTCCAGGGCCTCCGGGCTCTCCGTGCCCAGGTCGGGGTTGTGCCTCGCGTTCCTTATGCCGAGCAGCAGGTTGGACCGCCCTCAGGGTTTGGCCGCTAACAAGACCTGTGCTTGTGGTAGCAGCCTCTTCCTGAGTTTTGGCTGGTCTTTGCCGCTCAGCAGGACGCTTGGGCGTTTCGTCGCCCTTCCTCAAATTTCTCTTAGGCGTTGACCTGCCTAGAAGGTCCTCATCTCCGACAGTAATGTCCAGCCTGTCCGCGAGTTGAGTGGCGGTATTGTCCCGCATAAGTTTTTTAATTTTTGTTTTGTCCATGTGGTTCCCACGAGTGTAGGGGTGCTGAGGTCCACCGTGACATAGCCCCCAGTATCACGGCAAGGCCTTAGTTACTCTCCGAGGCGGCCAGGTATCGGAGAGGCTCCGTGTAGATACAGCCTGGTTTACCCCCGGCTGCAAAACTAACCCAATGAGCACGGTGCGCATAACACTCTGAGTTTGGGGGGAGGAACTTATAAATGGAAGGTTATAGATGTGGGAAGTGAGTGTGAAGAAGTAAAGAAGAAGAGGATAGAAAAGATAGTGAGATGTAAGCTTTTAGGGAAGACGTCATCTCAAGCGTCTTGTCAGTGCTGCAGCAGCAGACACCCGCTTATTGTCCGGGGCTCTCTGTTTGCTACCGCTTATTCAAGAGCTAACCACATCCGAGCTTGAATTACAGTATGTCTTAGTACAGGCTTAGCCTGTTCTAAGTTAACATACGGTGGTTCAGCTGGGTATGGCCGTTCGCTATCCGCAACCTGCGACCCGTCTGGTTCCCCAAGCTAACGGGACTCGCAGAACAATTCCTCAAATTCTATCATATAATATTTTTTCAAATATTTTAGATAACACAGGCAATTAACTTATTAGTCTGTATGAGCTAGTATTAGTTGCGTCTTTATTGGGTTTAGGTATGGGATTTATTTGTGCGACTTTCCACACGGCAGGAAAATATGTTTGCCTAATTGCCGCATTGTAAATATTTCTGATATAACTAATTGCTATATATGGAAGTTCTTTAAGGGGTTTGCCTGATACAAGATCATATCCAGGCGCCTTTTTATCCTTTAGGGATTTGATTTGTTTCTTTACTTCTGATACCGTTGTTGCCGCCGCCCTAAGCTACATAATTATATTCATTTATTTATAATAATTACTTAATTGCATCACCTTTTGTATTTTCTAATAATTAGACTTATTGTAGTACCCTTTATATTTAGCAATAAGTCTACAAAAATAACTGCGCATAGATCATACGATTGCGTATTCTCTTTTGCGCTTCCAATTGCATTGGAATTTACTGTTCTTCTTAAAACTGTCATTAGCTTGTAACAAAGTAAAAACGTACAAGCAGAATCAGTTGGATTCGAGAAGTTAAGGCGTCGATGCTTTTTGTTTTAAAGCTACGCACGAAAGCTGACGCTTACTGACTACGCACGAAAGCTGACGCTTGCTGACTACGCACGAAAGCTGACGCTTGCTGACTACGCACGAAAGCCAAGCCAAGCCAAACCTACGCATGTAAATCTACGCATACATACACAAAGTTAATATAAAATAAATGCATAAAAATCTAATAAAAGTGTTTGCTGTTAAAAATTAGCAGAATCGACGCCAACGAAGCCAACAACCGTAGTCAATCTTATTGCACAAGGAGAAGTGTTTGATAAATTCGGTAATTCAATGTTTTGATTATCCATATCATTAGTAAAAATTAGCTCGAAATGTTTTGCCAATGTATCTGCTTTTTCTTTATTACTTTTTGCCCAAGTGCCATTTACAGATTTTAGTGGTGGCCTTTGAATTATTGCGTTGTTTTGTTTTTACGTAGCTTTCCATAGTGAAAAATTCGAAGAACTATTTGCATCTAAGTTTGAAAGGTAATATTCAAACTTTTTGTCCTTTTCATCTCTTAGCAGGATTTTTAGGTTAACGGTGGCTTTGTTTAGTTTGGCCTTGTCTTGTGGGTGTTTTGTCATTTGATATATTTTTCGCAACTTTCTTTTTTCCGCAATTTTTTGTTTAATATTTGCAGGAATATCTGTGTCTTTCGTAGGATCGGCGTGGAGTCTGTTGCTGCAACTGTTATTAAGTCGTTTACGTAGGCAATAGCGGAGTCGACTTGGGTATTTGTTCTAAGCGGTATACTTGTCACAATATGTTCTTCAATTATTCGTCGAAACATGTTCCAGTCAGTTTTTTTGTTAAAAATGTTTTGGTTTTCCTTCGTCTCTGGATTTGAATTGTATGTTATTACAATTGGAGAGTGGTCCGAAGTTAAGTCAAGGCAAGATTTAATGTTCAGTTTGTTGAGGGATACATTTTTCGTTATACAAAAGTCAATAAGGTCTGGTTGTTTTTTAATGTCAGAGGGCCAGTATGTTGGTTCTCCTGTACTAATATAGTCGCAATTATTTTCTCTTATTGCATCTAGGAGTTGTCGACCTTTGGCATTTGTAAATCTTGACCCCCATACTAAGTTTTTCGCGTTATAGTCTCCTCCTGCTAAAAATCGTTTTCCTAAGGATCTGAGAAATATTGAGTTTTAATGTTATTGTGCCTGGGAGGGCAGTATACAGCTGATACTGTAATTGGTCCGATAGAGTCATAAATCTGGATTGATGTGGCTTGAATATGTTCTTCTTTATATCCGTTAAGTTCTGTACATTTTAATGAATTTCTTATTATCACCGCAGTTCCCCCATGTGCCCTATTATCAGGATGGTTGGTATTGTATATATGGTAATTTGGAATATATAGGTAACTTTTATCAGTAGAATGTGTTTCTGATACTAACATTATGTCAACGGAATTATTGGATAAGAAAATACTTATTTCTAAAGAATTTCTCGATAGTCCGTTAGCATTCCAGATTGCTATGGTAAGGATTTTATTTGACAGACCCATCTAATTTGGTAACCAGTATGGTGACGAGATTCATTATATTTGTCATTTGAGTGATGAGCTGTTTCATCATTGTTTTCAGTTCTGAAAGATCGTCGTTGCTATCTGTTTTGGATCTGGTTTCACTATTTTTAGTAATGTTACCAAGTTCCTTTTTTGATTTGAATGCAGCTGCTTCTGCATATGTTAAGCCAGCTTGTATTCTAGGAACTGTATTCAAAATTGAGTTAGATGACGAAACGTTTTGTGTTTGAATGGTTTGGAGTTCTTTCTTTCTCATTGATGGAAATCGTTCTTCTTGAAGCGATTTATAGACTAGGCAGCCTTTGTAGTTTGCAGTGTGGTTATTGCCACATAAGGCGCATTTGATTTTTTGTTAATCTTCGGTCTTCAATAAACAGTTAATTGTAGTGTGTTTTCCTGCGCATTTGACACAGACCGGGTCCCTTGAGCAATAGTTCTTGGTATGCCCATACCTTTGGCAGTTCGTGCATTGTGGAATTAATCTTTTTTGGTGGGGAGGCCCGAAAGTTACTTTGCAATGGAGGATATGTGTTACAGAGTAAATGTCTTTATTATTGCTCTTGTTTTTTAACTCAACAGAGAATAATGGTAGAGGTTGTTTTGTGGACCCTTTTTGCATATTGTGTATGTTTATAACTTCATGTCCTAACTCTGCTAATTCAGTTATTATGCTTTCTGTTTCTGTTGAGTAATGCATGTGCCGTAAAACTACCTTAAAACCTCGTTCTTCCTTGGCCTTAATGTATAGTACATAGTACTCTTATCCCTAAGTAATTTTATGATTTCGGTGTAGTGGACAGATTCTTCTGCTTGAATTTTAATTTCGTTTTTGCTCAAAGCTTTTATCGTGTAGTTTACATTGGATAAATGCCCTAGTGCACTTGTTAGAGCGTTTACGTTTTCAACATTTTGTACGTATATTGGGGGAGGTTTTTGTATGCGCTGTACTGTTGGTTTTTGTGTTGTACTAATTTTCTCTGTCCCATTGACTTGTTGTTCAGTTGTGTCGTCATCGTCGGCCAGGGCTTCGAACATGTTTGAAGTGTCAGGTTTGCTGAGCCAATATTTTTGCAATGTTGTTTGTGTTGTCCTTGTTTCAGGTTTGTTCTTTGGTTTTTTTGTTATTTGATTGTGCCGTTACTTTAATTGGAGACTGATTGTCTCGACTTCTTTTTAATTGTGTTTTATTAGTATTAGTTTTGTTGTTGTTTACCTTTTGCATGTTTGTTGTTCTTGGTGATGTTGCTTTTGTTTGTTTAGATGACGTTATCGATGCGTTGATTGGTGCAGCTACACAACGGACCGTTGGATTGGCGCTTGATGATGCGATCGATGACGTCATCAACGAGGCTGTAGAGTATACGGTTGTCGTTGTTGCAAATGAAGCTATTGTTGTAGTGCATGGACTTTGTGTTGTAATTGTTGCGGACGATGTTGTTGTTGTTATTGATCTGCCAGAACATTTATTGTAGATGTTTGTAACTATTGTTGGGTGCAGGGTTGGGAGCGGCGTTGTCGGAGTGACACACTGTAATTTCCAGGTAAGTGGAGGTGTTGTTGCATTTGTATTGATGCTGTTCCATTCAAGCGGAGCTGGTGAGTGCGATTGAGTTGTTGTTGTTAAAGATTGCTCTTTTTCAACAGTAGAATTGTTGCTATCATTGTTTGAAACGAATGAGAAATAAGCATTTCTCTCATCCGATGAGAGCCTACGCTCTCCAAGATGAGCGTAGCTCATTTTATTACAAACTGTTTAGCACTTTATTATTACAATTTTGAATTTTTCCAAATTTGATTAAATACGAATTTAAATAGCGTCTTTTCGCTTGTTTTAAATAAAGAATTTTGTTTTCTTTGTTTTGTATTAATTTTGTTTGGCTTAGTTTCCACATATAAATACTAAATTCACTGAGGAGCATTTTTCACACGTATGTTCGTAATGAACGTCAGAAGAGAACTGAAGCGAGTGTTATAAACCTTTTCAGATCTCTTATGAGCCATTTCTAACTCTTTTAGAACTTTCTCTCGTATGAGTTACTGTCTGTCATCTGTATTGCTTAAGCGCAGATTTACGTTGCGAATGGATGCTAATCGTCTTAGCACTTCGTACGTATTGGCATGTTGAATCATGTGCAGTCCAAACATGGCATAGTAAGGTTCCATGTCCAATGCAGTGTGGGATGCACTGCGCAAAGCAGAAGCTATTGAACTAATATGAGTGTCCCAACTACGCTGATCATTGCCTATTAAAGTACCCAACATTTGCAGTACGGAACGATTTACTTTTTCGGATGCATTAGCTTGTGGTGAATAAAAAGCAGTTCTTACATGGGATATGCCATACTTTTACATTAAACCCTCAAAAGTCCCAAACACAAACTGCTTGCCGTTATCTGAGTGGACAAACTCTGGAACATCAAATATATGACATATATTTTGTTCCAGATAATCAACTACGCCTCCCGTTGTAGCTTTTCGCATGGGTTTTAGCCAAACGAACTTTGAAAAGTGATCTAAACACACAAAAAGATACGAGTTTCCGGTTTAAGAACGCGGATATGGACCCATAAAGTCTATGTACAGGTGTTGTAGAGGTCATTCAGTTATATGTTGTTTCCCCATTGGTGGCCGAATAGTCTTAGTCCCCTTACACACTTCACAAGCTTTCACCACCTGATGGCATTCACTAACCATACCTGGCCAATAGTAAAGCTGCCGTATCCTATTCACGGTTTTGTGCATGCCACCATAACCAGCTGTTGCTGAGAAATGAGCATTGTTTACTATTTCTGGTCGCAACTTATTTGGTATCCATAGTTTCCATGCCCTATTCTCCTGTATGGCGTCGCCTTTGCGGAAATCTGTTCTTTTATAAACAAACCCGTCAGAAATGCATATATCAGGGAATTTATCTTGTTTCTCTAGCACCAGGGATATTAGTTCCTGATATTCTTAACTTTGAAATTGTGGTGAATTAAGATCAAGCTCACCCCATGTAGAGTCACTATTGGCCAACTCTTCCACATATGCTCTGGAAAGAGTATTTGGTACGACGTTTTGTGCACCTTTGCGGTGTTCGATGCAAAAATTAAACGCTTGAAGCTTAAGGCTCCATCGTGCTAACCTGCCAGCGAGGTCCTTCTGTCCCATCAGCTACTTAATGCTAGCATGGTCAGTAATGACTGTAAATGGAAGACCTTCTACATAGGGCCTGAATTTTTTTATGCTAAGAACTGCAGCATAGCACTCTAGTTCGGTAATGCTATAGTTCTTTTGAGCTTTGTTTAGTTTGGCAGACATATATGCCACTGGTCTTTCCGCATCATTGACATCCGTTTGAAAAAGCACACCACCCACTCTCATTGTGGACGCATCACACTGGATGAAAAATGGTCTAGAAAAGTCTGGCGTAACTAACACCGGAGCTGTAGCTAAACTTACTTTTAGTTTTTCAAATGCAATCTTGGCCTCTGCAGACAAAAACAAATTTTTAATGCGATCCTTAACCAGACAATAATAAATGCATAACTTTGAATGAACCGCCTATACCATCCCGTCATTCCTAAAAACCTGCGAAGTTGTTTTGGCGTTCTTGGTTCAGGAAAATCCTGTACTGCGGCCACCTTATCCTCATCCGTATGCAAACATCCTCCGCCAACTACATATCCTAAATAACTTGCCTTACTGAAACAAAATTTGCTCTTTTCAACATTTATGGCTAACTTTGCTGCTCGTAAGCACTCGCTTACCCTTTCAAGCAATTCCATATGTTCGTCAAATCCTGCTGAGCAAACTAATAGGTCGTCTAAGTAGACAAAAACATTCTGCCTTAATCTCGCTAGAATAACCTTATCCATCAATCGACACATCCTTTGTGCAGCATTGCACAAACCAAACGACATTACAGTAAATTTATACAGGGGTCTTCCTGGTATCGTAAATGCCGTCTTTTCTCGAGATTTTTTCCCTAATGGTATTTGCCAGAATGCATCTTTTAGGTCAATTGCCGAAATGTAATAGGTATCTTGCAAGGGGCTTAGAATACCTTCTATATGGGGCAACGGGTAGGCGTCCTTGACTGTACGCTCGTTTAGTTTCCTGGCATCTAAACAAAGCCTATTTTTAGGTCCCTTCCGAACTAATGTTACAGGTGAGCTCCAACTACTATTACTTTCTTCTATTACCCCCATCTTCAACATACGATCCACTTCTGCGAATAATAATTTTTGAATACCTTGCGATACAGGATAGTGTCGCTGTTTGATAGGTAAATTCTCATCTGTAACTTCTATCACATGCTCTTCAAAATCAGTTCTCCCCAATCCAAGAGTCCTAAATGCAGGATATGTTTCTTTCACTTGGTGTAACTTCTGCTCCTGCTCTATTGATAAAGTATGTGGACAATACGCTGTAGATACTTTTGAATCCATAGCAATTACCTCACTTACCCTAATATTACTACTACATACATCTTCACACACATTTCCTTTACTTACAACGGATAAGTCAAAAGCTTTCCAAAACTCAATACCAAAATAAAAACATTGTTGAAGCTTGGGCACTACAAGAAAGTCTAGATCTTTCACCTGACATTCCACATCCATAGCTTAACATCAGATGAAAGGGAGCAGAACAAAAGTTCTTTGACTCTATACGCCCATGAGCGGTTTCTCTTATATATATAAATATATATACCGGAAGTGGTATATATGGCCGCACTTCACCACCTATATTACTGGGATTTGAATTGTTGTATGATATCTTCTTATCGCCTCCGGAGCCCTTTGCATATTATTTCTTCTATTTCCTGACTTAAATGCTTCAATGTTTTCACCTGAAAGTTTCTCATCTTCTACGCCTTGCTCCAGACAGTTGCCTATCTCACTTACTCTACCTGCACGACTCTTGGTATCTTTTAGTAGTCTCTCAGCGCGCCGACATTCTTTCTTAATACAGGCTAAAGTCTGCACTTGCGAAGAAAACAACAAGCTTGTTAACGAGGGTTTTAGATTATCTTTTATAATAACTGCCAACTCCCCCTCAGGAATTTAATTTCGCATCATAAATGTTAAATTATGAACTTCAGCATAAAAGTCCTCAAACGATTTTCCCGGTTGCTGTTTGCGCTCCATAATTTTTCTAATTATCTCATAGTCCGAGTCATTGGTTTTGAAGTTTTGAAGTAGCTCTTTCTTTAAATCATTAAAGGAAAAATCTACCACTAAGCCACGCTTCCTGACACTAAACAATGAAACTCCTTAAAAAGCTGATCAAATGATTTGTCGTATAATTCCCTCATACGCTCTACTCGAAAAATAAAACTTTCAATAGTCATTTCCTTAGGTGTACCATCAAACTTTATGTTCCAGTTTTCTCGTTGACCGCTGTAAAGGATTTCCCCTTGCTGCTGCTGAAGTGCCAGCTCTTAGTTCTGGTGTTCATGCAGACTGAGGAAAAGCTGAGGAAAAGCTGCTCGTGTATGGAAGATTCCACTTGCTTAACCCGATTATCTAGTCCAGTGAACTGGCACTGCATGTTGCTAAGGTTTTGCAGAATACCTGCATTTTGCTATACTAACAGAGACATCATTTCCGACAATTTCTTCATCTCTAGGGACTCCGCAGCCCCACTCTCAACATTTAAGGGAGGTTCCCCTCGGGATTCCTCAGTATCTGTCATTTCAAGAAAAATATTGTGCAATCTTGCCTCCAAACTTGCAGCCCTACTCCTATCTTGCTCACTAGGACCGAAAGTCTGCTGATCACCTCTGCCAAATATACGATTCGAGCACCGATTCAAATAGACCACAGGCGTAAAATCTATACCTGTGTCTATTTGGTCCAATACTGAACCGATAATCTGGTTATCAGATAACAAGTTCGTTGGATGTATTGCCTTATCTGGTTGACTCTCCATTAGGTTATTCCTTCCAAACTAATAGTTGATTTTATTTTGTTTTTACTAAAATTACTCCCGCTATTACTACAATTTTTATTACTATAATTTCTTCTTTTTCTTATCGTATTGTGCTATTATATCCTATTTCTTTCAAAACTTTCGCTTTGTTTTTTTTTTACTTTTAATTTATATTATGTAATTTTATCTTATTTACTTTTTTTAATTTTTTTTTCCTTTTGTTTCAAAATTTTATTTACTAATTTATTTAATTTTTTTTTTTTTAAGAATACGTGGTGATATTCTGGTGTCCTATTCTCGAATAAACTGATACCGAAAGTAAACAAAGTGTACCCCATTTGTCCCCCGTTATGATGACATCAATGCCGCCTCATTCGAACTAAAACTACTTTCAAAAAAGAATCTTGCACATACGGCTTTGCCGATTATGCAGCTCCATGCGCAGTAGTAGCAAGTGATAATGGAGTAGCGAAAACACAACGCCTTCATAAAAGTAAAAGAGTTTCGAAGCTATGCTTGAGCAACTGCTTAAAATCTTGTACATTTACCTATACCATTAGCCTATCAAAAAAAGCCACAAGGTACTAATTACTGACATTCTAGAATGCACTGTAATGCTACCTTACGCTGACACAGTCGCAGTCCAACCGCTTTCACCAAACCTATAGGCTTTAAATGTTTGACAAGTCATCATTTTTGAACTATGTCCAACCGTCCGAGGTAAATAAAAACAAAAACTTTGAAAATCAAGAGAGTAATAAAAAAAAGATTGCATAAAAAGAAATTTAAATGCACGTCGTTGGGCGCCAATTGTTATGTACCCTGGGTTATAGCGAATACGTTCCTGTGCGTTGGCACGGTGGCAAACCCGCTGAGCTCGCCGGCATGGGAGGGTTCCTATCAGGACTGGTAGCCTTACTACAAACAATAAATTTGTTTTTCGTACCATTGAAGGAATTGAAGAAAAAGAAAAAAAAAAAAAAGAAATAATAAGAAATAAAGTCTGTCAGTTAGTCTTGGTCATGAGGCAGGGCACCTCACACCACTGTAAACTGGTGTGTGTTGGTTGAAGGTGTCCAAACAAACAACCAAAAAATATATATATATATATAATAATAATAATAATAATAAATACCATAGATATTTATCAAGGATTAGAGGGAAATAAAAATTGTTGCTCGTTGCACTATATTGTTGAACATTTTTTTTTCTATTCCTTAAAAATACTATATATGTATATATATTCGTTTTTGTTTTACTGCTGCATCAATAGATTGATTAACCAACGGTTTGTCCCTCTACCAGCTTTCCCCTCCAGTAACCCACTGTCAGCGATGAAATCAGCTAATGTAGCCGCTGAAGACAAGGTTATCGACCCCAAATAATTGCGGCAAAAGTTTTTGTTTCTATTTTTTTATTCTCCGCTTTATCCTCCTTCCGGTCTATACAACTATTAGGGTATGCTTGCGGGTGGAAGCGGATATGCTGGTGGTGCGCCGCTAATGTAGCCTTCAGAATTACAATCCAATCTTTAATTTGACTGGAGGCGTTCGCTGTTTAATTTATTTAAACTTAAGCGTCGCCAAAGTTACGCAGTTCAAAGTTTATATTTTGCAATGTTTTTTCAGCTTTGCACTATTTTATATTTATTGTTTTTAGGCCCTGTACCGAAGGTACAAGAGCCTATTGGTTTTGTGCAAATGTATGTAACAGGTAGAAATAATAATCGGAGACCCCCCAAAGTTACCCCCATTATGGTCAGGAGCGATAGAGGAGTCGATATAGACATGTCCGTCTGTCCGTCCGTCCGTCTGGCCGTCCGTATGAACGAAAGGATCTCGGAAACGGTAATAGATAGAGACTTCGTGTTTTTTGCATTCGACTAGGACTGCTCCGGAATTTCACAAGTTTATTTTAAAAACTTGCCCCTCCCCCCCCCCCCCCCCCCCTTCCCCATAAAATCACCACCAAGGGTAAAAATTTCTTCGGCACAAAAAAAAGTAAGTATGCCAGTATAGAGATATCGTCCTTCTTAGCCAAAATCCGAAAAGTTCATCAAAATCGGATAATAAATGACGATTTTATAAGCAATTGAATTTCAGCGACCCCCCTTTTCGTTTCATACATACAAAAATGTTTTAAAAGGCACTTAGTCGTGCAGTGAGAAGTGGTCATGTGTTTGGTCATAAGCTAGGGGAACATTTAATGTGTTTGTTACCTGCACTGGTACAGGGCCTCTTACAGTCGGTTACGCCCGACTGTGATTTTCTTACTTGTTTTTTATTCTTTTATTTAAACTTTATTGTTTTGTTTTTCCTGTCTGCACGGCACTGTACGATCGACGACCTGCACGTCTCCTCGGCATTTTGAGTCTGAGACAAAACCCAATAGTTGGTTATTTCCGTCTGTCATATACAAATTTTTAGACCTATGATTTTTTAGCATAATTTTCTTCGAATTTTCCGTAGACTAAGTTTTACACACGATTTGTCGACTTTCTTATCAATACAAATCGACCCAACCTAATATAGGCTTGTTATAGACATCCCATATAGAAATGTTCCCACTTTTCCAATTTGTCTTACTTTTACCGATTCCATTAATATGTCGTAGGTCAAACTCGTTGAAGGCTGTCCAGAATGATACATGTATTCGACGGTCTCCCGACTATCCTTGAACGCATTATACCACTCGTAAGTGCGCGTTTTTGACAGAACAGATTTAACAAATTCCTTTTGTTGAATTTATTTCCTTAAAAAAAAGGAATTTGTTAAATCTGTTCTGTCAAAAACGCGCACTTACGAGTGGTATAATGCGTTCAAGGATAGTCGGGAGACCGTCGAATACATGTATCAATGTATGAGCACATGAAATTTCGTTAGCAACACAAAACTTAACACAAATACGTTGATCAATATCGTGATAATTTATTTTTGGCTTTACTGAGTTGGTCAATATTTTACAGCTTGCAACCATGGAGCTTAAAGTCTTCATATCACCTTTTTGAATGCCATAGCATTCATCCAATTTTTTTAGGTCTATGTCCGGGAAAACAAACTCGATCTTTTTTTCATTTTCTTTTACAAAATTATGTTTCAAACCAATTACAAAGACATTATTTAATTTTGGGAAAACACTTTTATTATAATTTTTTTTTTTTTAATATATTAATTGAACTAAAATCATGAAAACAATAAAGGTGTTCACAATCTAGTGTGTTTATGTATTAACGTGTGAATATATTAAAATATTAAATATAACAAGAAGTAGCTTCTAATCGACCATTGACACGTTAAATACTCGATAACGTCAACCAATCAGATATTACATGTTTAAGAAACATGTTTTGCTCGTTCAAGTACAATGAAATTTTTTTATTTTTTTTTTATTTTTTTTCTTAAATAATAGCACTGTTATTTTATTCGAGTTAGCTTTTGTTAAAATAACACAATAACACATTTTGTAAACATATTGCTGACTTCTATAGAAGTTAACTTTGTTTTGTTTTTGCATGTTAAATGTTTTGGAAGCGTTTACATATTAGTGCGTTAACACACTAGCTTGCGAATACCCAATTCGTTTTTTGGATTGATTTTCTTAGTTAAGGCAGCTTCAGACGATGCCAAACTTCTGAACAGAATCTAAATTTTTTTACAATTTTCTTTAAGATTGCTTTCATTTAAATTGAAATAAACGTGACATAATTGGCACCTTCGAACCTGCCTTTCCTAGCATTTGTTTTTGGAAATGTACACTAAATATTTACATAAATTCATTATAAACTTTTGGTTTTAATAAACACGAAATTATTTGCCAAGGCTAGTTGGGTGAATTTCTCCCCTGAGCTATAGGGGAACAAGAGGTGGGAGGGAGGTTGACGAGCCCGATTTGACGTGCAGCGGCTGCCGCCATATAGCTACCATAGTAGCGGCCAAAAATATGTGGATCCATTTCGTGCAGTTCCGTGTGTAATTCTTGTCGGGATGATAGCATCTGGTGTCGCTCTGCAACCCCAGCCGTGACCGGACATTCGCCCAACGAGTCATGATGACTACTATTACTGCTAAGCGAACCAGCGTAAACAGCGGAAGCTTGACGAATGGAAGCTGCCACACCAATCGCTGGAGAATCGATGACTACTGGATCTTCTTGATCTTGAGGTCGTGCCATGTGTACATCTGAAACCATGTAATCCGGTTCGGTATCGCTTGACGAACGTCGCGCATCACTCAGATATGAAAAGTTATCGTCGCCTGCTTCTGGCTCTGCTTCTTCAGCCGCATCTTCCACATCACTTCCGTAAACAACATCGATGTCCGCATCCACTTCGGTTTCCCTGTCTAGTATAAGTTCCTGATCTTTATTGTCCATCTCAACTAACAGTTCTCGCCGCTGTTGCACGCTAAGCATTGCTTCTGTTGCTGTAGTTCTCGTAGCTGGGGCTGGTACCTTAAGGTTTTCATCGTCGGTTACCTTCACATCCGGAGCAAGCAAAGACGCCACATCAAATTGTCGCTTTCGTGTTTGCGAATACAAGTTTGCAATTGTGGTGGTTGTTGTTATATAAGCGACGTGTTGGTGATCGGACTGCGTCTGTTCCATTGTCAGAGCCTGCGACGATTGAAGACTTGGCGGAAGTGATTGCGTTTGGTGCGGGGTCTGCTGCTGTGTAAGTTGTTGGTTTGGCTGGTCTTGAGCGTGTTGATTTTGACTACTCCGCTGCACAGTAGCGTAATGAGACGACAGTCCGCCAGCTGCAACAACGCTGCGCCCGAAGAACTGACCAATGTAATGCTGTTGATAGGGATAGCCAAACGCAGCGAGTTGCTGAATAGCCATCTGCTGAGCTGATGTCGGCGGAGGAGTGGTCAGATCAAGTGGAGGCGGACTCGGTGAATCCGTTCCAGCATCGTCGACTGACAGACCCATGTGTTTGCGCACCTTGCGCTGGGCTTTTCGGCGGCGAAAGTCGCCCTTCCGAAAGTCGTCCATATTCGCCGGGTGTATGGCCCAGTAATGCCCCTTGCCATTGGCACTGCGACCCGACTTTATGAAGCAGTCGTTAAGCGATAAATTGTGTCTTATCGAGTTGCGCCAGCCCGGCCCCCGACTTCGAAAGTACGGATAGTTGTCTAAAATGTACTGATAGATGTCTGAGAGTACCAACTTCAGTTCAGCAGAGCTAAGTATGGCCATTGCGATTAGCCCAATGTAGCTGTGCTGAGGCTTCGGCTCTTCCGGCTGAAAAATTCGTTGCGGAAATAATGAGATCGATGAAAGCGCGGCAAGGCGATTTGTTGCTGCCGCGTGGTGCGGCATGTAATGTGCTTGTGAAACTGTCCCCGCTGAAGGAGCATTGGTGTTCGCATAGGCAGCTGCGATTGCTGCCGCTGCCGAATATTGCGGGCACCGAAGTCGTTCAATGTTCAGGGCGTAGTTGTACAACTGAAGACGATACTGTTCTAGTGTTGAAGCCTGTGGCACATGCGATGATGTCGTCTGTCTGCGATATAAACCATCATTTAGTATGCTGTTTCCGTTGGTGTTTCCATTGCTGATATAGGTTGACAAGTGCAGCTTGGAGACTGGCTCTGGCTGCGGTTTTGGTTTGGCCTGGAGCACTTCCGCATTTGCCATAGCTATTTCACGATTAGTGCCCGGCAGTCGTTGCTGATGGGTAAGTGCCTCGAGATCGTTGACAGTAACACTTGGCATTATATTAAATACCCGATCGGTATGATGATGCGACTAGTTAACGTTAATTGCCATTAACATATTGTTTGATGACTCAGCACAGGTTTTTGATCGTTCTAAAAAAGACAAACAATTCGTTTTAATATTACTATTGTGTGTACTATCAAAAATAAAAAAAAACTTGAGAAACCGTTAACGACAGGGTAAAATTTTAATCAGTTAATGATGATTTATTGTCACCGAACTATTAACAAAGCCGAGCTTAGAAATATAAAATGGGCCGGCGCCAGTCTTCATTGTTCCATCTTTAAGAAAGTAGACGCCGCTGTTTGCGCCATATAAGATTCTATCGCGTGTTCTGCATAATAGGCAGCACCCATATACGGATTCATTAATAGGACATTAGTGACCATATATTCACATTACAATAAATCCAGTAAAAGAACGGTAAGTTTAACAAAGACACACACCACCTATTTGTCGACTATAAAGCTGCTTTCGACACGCCGATAATAAGGAAGTTTTTAAATCGTGTATCTTTGTATTTTGACTCTATCACACTCACAAAGCGTTGTTATGTAGGAAATAATCTCCGAGTCGCGCTGCCGTGTGATATTTTTCAATATACTGATGGACACATCCTTCGCCAGTGCTCGTACATATAGAATATGGCGGGCTTAATCTTCCAAAAGGAAGTGGTGCTGTTCTTGTAAGTGGATGATATTAATATTATCGGTACACAAGAACGTCAGTAAGGCGTTTTCGAAGATTAAAAATCAGTCTCGGCTCATGGGTCTAGCGATAAATGAGAACAAGACGAAGTACTTGGTTTTTCTCGCACGCCGTCATAGCATTTTGGGATGTGTGACGATGGAGAATTTCAACTTTAATGCTGTAGAAAACTTCATCCATCTTAGATCTGCCTGTAGATTAGGCGAAGAATCATGCTTACAAATCACGCTTGCTTGTGTCGAGCAAGCATATTAGGAGCACAGTGCTCTCTCGAAAGACTAAAGTGTTAGATCTAGTGATACATAGTCTGCATACTAACTTTCAAGCCAAAAATATAGACTTTATGGAGTGTCACATGGCTTCTTTAAGAAGTTGCAAAAATTGTGACTAACTTAAAGTGGTATTCTCTGTATGAAGAGTGTAACAAACAAGAAAAAAACTTCAGAAGCTCTAAAACCATTCATACGAAATTACAAATCGTGATATTGAAATTAACCCGAAATAATACATTGATATGGAAATTCTATGTGCTTTGGACAAAAAAGAGCAACGTATCTAAAAAATTGATGCAAAATTAATGCGCGACAGCATTCAGACAGACGGTCGTACAAATGGACATGGTTATATTGACTTGTCTCGACGAACTGAGTGTGCATACGATGTTCCTGCCAGGGCACTTGAGCGGCCTCTTTAGGGTATGAGCGTAACTAGTAGTTCCTCAGTAACTGGCTGAATGCCATATTTACCGGCCTAACGCTTTGAGCCGCGTACAGCGTGTATTTGTAACGCACGTGTTTTTTCCAGAGCTCGCAAAATATTCCCAAACAAATTTTTTTACGCGGTCTGCTCACTCAAAAGACCAAAAAATATGAAATGCTATCGCTCACGGTCTCAACAGCAACCGACTTTTTCGTTACGTTGGTGTCCTCGCTCTCGGGTTTCGGGTTGAGCAAAACACAAGATCGGTTTTTTGTTGACCGCTCAAAACGAACAGAATCATTCGTCGCTCAGCTACTGACCCAATCGAGCAAACTGTCCGCGAAAAAGGTCTTTTTTTTGTTGTTGCATTTGCCTTATGTTGTTGCCTCTGATATTTCATCACAGGCAAAGCATGGTAGAGGAAAGGTGAGAGGGATATGCATAATCTCGTGCATACTTGCTGTTTGCTTATCCACACACGCAATACTCATACATTTGCAAAAGACCGTTTGCCGATTATTTAAGAAGCAATGGGTCTTGAGTGGACCGATGAGCAGAGACAGCAAGTCAAACCGCTCGTTGGTTGAGCGAAGAGCAAGCTGAGCAAACACAATGATTGAGTGTTTTTTCAAGACCTTTTCGAATTGTGTCTGCAAGCAACAGGTTTTTTGCTGAGAATTTGTGAAAGAGGGACCACTTTTTACGAGCTCTGGTTTTTTCCGTTCGTCGCATCTATTTACTATTGAAAATAACAGAAAGAACAGATCAACGAATTCGCATTAACTTTTGCTTCAATCTCGGCAAGAGTTGTACGGAGACGATTGAAATGATACAGAAGGCCTTTGGGGACGAAATTATGGGAATAACGCAGATAAAGGAGAGGCGGCTTAAGGTTTAAAAATGGCCGCACATCTGTTCACAGTGATCCTTGTTCTGGCCGACCTTCGCTGACAACAACAACGGTAAACATCGAGCGTGTGCGACTTACGATTGAAGGTGATGGTCAATTGACTGTTCAAGAACTAGATGATGATCTCGGAATACCAAAAACTGCAGTTTGGGAAATTTTTTCAGGTTTTGGGAATAACTCGCGTGTGTGCGAAACTCGTTCCGAAATTGCTCACGACCGAGCAGAAAGACCTTCGCTCTGAAATCGCTCAGGACAACTTGGAAATGGTCAGTGGTGATAAAACTCTTCTTAAGAAGGTTATTACTGGTGATGAGTCGTGTGTTTATGGTTACGATCCTGAAACTTAACACCAATCTTCCAAGTGGAAGTGTTTAGACGAATTTGCTCCAGAAGGACAGACGATTAACAAAGAATATTACGTTGAATTTGTGAAAAGATTGCGTGATGTCGTAAGAAAAAAACGACCGCGTTTCTGGTCAAGCGGTGACTGATTTCTTCACCACGACAACGCACCAGCGCACACATCGAACCTTGGCAGCAATTTTTGGCGAAACAAAAAATTTAATATCTTCGCTAGCTGTCCTCCGTTAAGTCCCAAATTGAAAATTGCGCTCAAAGGGTTGCTGTAAGATGTCGAATCACCGCTGGGATCGTGTGGTTCTATCAAATGGATACTACTTCAAAGGTTACCACGGCCCGGATGACGAAGAATAGCACCAACGCTAAGATCTGTACGTAGGTCGGATACTTTTCGGACACACCTCGTATACTGGAGTGTACGAACCTCCTTAAGTGCAGTACACACTGATAACACTAAATATGAATGAAACAAAAAAGATCGCTGCTGTGGGCTCGACTACAAGATACCCTGAACAACGAGATAAATAAACAACAAAAATAGTATTGTAAAGAAAAAAAGACTGTTAGAACCTTCTAATTGCATTGAAATTATTAATTGGAATTCTTATTTAGTGTTTCCTCTTCCAAATCTATCTATCTATGTTCCTTATAGGAAGCCAAACCGATTGAGCTGAAATTTACAGACGAACAGTTCAGCGAGGAAATGGTTCGAGTCAGGTTTGGTCAAAATCAGAGGGACTATGCCATCCATACAAGCGATATATGGATGTAATTAATATTGCCTTAGAAGCCAAAAATTAAAATGTATAATTATGACCAAAAAACGGTTTGAGTATAGCGAACTATCACAGTCATAATTAATCAAAAAACTATTAAATTTGTTACTGAATCTAAAAGCGCACTTGGAAAAATGTAGTAGCGCATTGCTTAGCTCATAGCAAATCACATATCTATATTCTGGTAAGAGCCCTTTTAGGTCATTGTCTAAACGGAAGGAAGGAGTTTCGATAAATTCTGCAGAGTTGTTGAAACAATAGAACACTGCTACAGAGTGTATTTTTAAATTATCATACAGATATGACAGTAATGGAAGAGGTAATAGCCTAACTTGGAACAATCAAACATTAATTGCAGCGTGTACTATGGGGCACTCAACATCGTGATCCTCCGAAAGTGAGAGTGTTAATAGGAAGAACAGAATTGATGCCACATGCCTCAAAACAATTATATGGCCTTTCACTCTATTTACATAATCACTAAAATCCGACCTATCTGTTAAAAATTTTGCTTCACTCAAGTAAACAAAATCAGACCATTAAAGCCATGCTGTCTTACCTCTCAACAGCGCAGCACAATTTAAAAACAAATTAATTCAACATATTAAAAGTCACGACACTTAATTCCTCAATATACAAATATATGGACACAAAATTATTGTGTATTTTCATACTTAAATTGTTTGTTTATATACAATTCATTTATTTAGTCGAAATAAGTTCCTATTCATTTTCTAATTGGATTCAAAATTTATCCTTTTTTATATTAAACTGTAATCTTAAACTGTAAATTGAATTTTGATGTTGATACTGACGTAACAAATAATATAGTATAATATAATAAGATTTATTATGGTAACGCTAGAAAACCAAACAGGAATACTAATATTTATAATAATAATAATAATCATTATAATAGTCGAACAAACAGAAAAGAATAATACAGATGCATAAGAGCTAAACTTCACTAACAAATCGACGCACTCAAAGGAAAAATTAACAGTCAGATAAGAAACTATATGTATTTTTGCGTCTTTTTTCTGTAGTTCTCAGAGTATTCGAGTTTAACATGATCATCTTTAAGGCACTGGTTATGATTAGATTAGCATAAATATGTTAAGCGTGGCACGCTCATACGGGCGTGCCCATTGACCAACCCATGCACCAAGTCACTCAAGTACTCGCAGGCGCTCTCGCCATAACTTGAAAATATTTGCTTAAGATCATGAGTGGAAATGATAAATGCTCGAATTGTTTTTGAATTCTACTCGACCCCCTCTCAACAAGTGACATGAAGTGGTACTCTCATTAACATAGAGTTTGTAGTCTAAACACTTATAATATTGATCGAATGGGTTCGATTAAAAACGATTATTTCTTGCTGAAATGCCATTGACATCATCGGCCGCCGCAATGTTCTTCTATTCCTGATGTAGGCTTCAGTGCGGTCAGATTCAGGTGTGGTCTGCGATAACAATCAGGTCGTCACTCTTTTCTTTTTGTCTAATTGTCAGTAAATTATTTCCGATAATGATTCTGCTGGATTTTAAACTATTTGCTGCATTTTAATCTTAACAGATCAACGTTATTATAGAGATGTCCAATGGCGACGTATACATGTGAGTTCATTAACTCTAGTTATGAACTGACAAATCAAGGAGGATAGTTTAAAATAATCGGACCACGTCTATTATCGCTACTCCCGAAGTGTCTGAATTCAGATTGAGCGGCTGCAAATGCCAACTGTTATCCGGACCGTGTTCAATGGCACATGCTGTAAAAGGAGAAGACTTCACATTTGTTGGGCAACAAGTTATTATTTTGTATTTTGAAATTAATGTGAAACGAACTCATCCAAACTAGAAATTGATGCATACATACGTGGTGATAGGTGGAAATTACAATGACAATTTTAAAAGGTGAAAATGCTTCAATGTCGCCATCATTTTTTTATGTACTATATTCGCTTTTAAAAAAATACTATTAACAATTTTTTGCCGAGTTAATCATTTTTTGGATAAGGCTAATTTGCTTTAAATAACATCGAACCTATAAAATTGTCATTAATTGATTTGAGTGGTTTATAATCCCCTGCAAAACTAATTACGAAATTGTCAGCGAGAAAGGAAGGAATCCTAACTACGTCAATCGATATCGCTTAACTAAACCGGGGGAGTGCAGACAAATTGCATTAAAGCGATATTTACACTAAACCGGTTTTTTCTGACTAAAAATATTATATCCTTCACAAAAAGTAATTGATACCACAACTATAGTCATAAGTGAAGGCATAATGTGTATAGCAGTTATAACAAAATGAGCATACTATGTGTATAACAGATAAAGCAGTCACAGTATTTTTCAGTACAATGAGTAAGTATTTCAACAAGATTACGCGAAAAATGTACACGTAATTATGGCCCC
Organism: Leucophenga maculata; assembly: GCA_035044805.1. Taxonomy (NCBI): domain Eukaryota; kingdom Metazoa; phylum Arthropoda; class Insecta; order Diptera; family Drosophilidae; genus Leucophenga; species Leucophenga maculata. The sequence continues at coordinate 160,307 of JAWNNP010001094.1, forward strand.
TATAGATCGCCACAATTGACTTTTCATTCATTCATTTATTAATAAATTGTATAATACAAGTATGTACAAATGTTGTTAAACTATTTGTCTTAGAATAAGAGTTTAGGTAATGTGCGATTTCTACTTAGTTATTATAATTTACAAATGAAATACTTTAATATAATAATGTGCAATATTTTAATTAAAGGGAAAAATGAACAAAAACCTTATTGAAGAAAATAAGGTTAATAGGGCATAGGCTAAAATAGAGTACTTACACTAAAAACATAAATTAAAATTATAAAACTAGCTCATTAATATGTTGCTCTTTAATATGTTGGGTTTTCACTAGAGCTGTCTGTAGAGTTGGAATAACACCCTCCGGTGACTCCGCCCTTAGACTACCGGCTATCACAATCCCCAACTATAACACACCTGTTCTACGTACTAGACGGAAAATAAACCTACAATCTTCGGGATCGTGTTCACAACACAGCAAAGTTTCATTGTTATTGGATGAACGGTTTAGAAATGCATAAGTAACAAATAAATAAATAAGCAAACAAGCAAATAAAAAAACATTCATATCAAGGGCTTATCCAGCCCAAAGGACACCTGAACTCAGTTTAGAATTAAGGTTGAATTGAAAAGTTTAAAAAGTGGTTCGACATGAATTTAGTAACTGTACAGAGCGAAGCAGCCTAGGCAAATCACATAGCTAAGTTTTTTTTGAACATTTAAAATCATTTATAGATGATGAACGTTCTACGGCTGATCAAGTGTTCAATGCAGACGAAACTTTGTGGTGGAAAAAATTGCCAAGAAGGACATACATTTTCTGGATATAAAATAGCTAAGGATCGGCTCATACTGCACCTCTGTATTAACACTTTAGGTGATTTTATGAAAAAATCAGAGCTAGATAAGTAAAGGAAACCTTCCCGTCTTTTGGAAATCTATCAAAAAATCATGGGTGATAGCACAAATATTCAAACAATGGTTTAGTTATTGATTTTTGCCCGATGTAGAACGCAAAAGATTTTGGATTACAAACTTTTATTGCTTTTAGACGATCCACATTCAGCATACTATTTTGCACCCCAAATACAGTCATTGCTACAACCTCACACATAAAGCTCACACTAGAATGGATTATGGACCATACAGATTTAGAAAAGGTTGAAGCCATAGAAGTTTTGAATCAACTGTCGATCAAAAACTGCATTAATCTTATTCTACGTTTATATGATGGAATTATCATTAAAAAAAAAATAAAAAAATAAATAAATTCTCGATCAAAAACTGCATTAGTCTTATTCTACGTTTATATGTGTTGAAGGATATCGAATAGTCGACCAGAACAATCCAATATGTTTTCACATTAAAGGAAAGTGTACTTATCCATACTGTAGAGCTCTGTAGGTACGAGATACATTTATAACGCGCAAATAATCGACGCGTATTTTTGAGTGTCCCTTTTTATTCATTAAACTTATTCTATTCTTAAACTATTAAAATGCTATCGCTGAGGTTTTAGGCCTCAGCGTAATCTAAACTATTTATAATGTAAAAAGACGCGTAGCAGAAACTATTAAACCGATATTGATCCTAAATTAAGTCCCTGCACTTGTCAATGTAGCACTTGACAAACGGAGAAGGAGCTATTAAAATCAATGTACATCAGAAATTAAGTCGCTGCACTTGTCATGTGTTACATACCAACGCTTAGATGGAGCTATTAAAAAGATGACGATTAAAAATACACACGCTGCACTTATGCAGTGCAGCTCTAATGCGTATGATAACTGCACCGTGTGTGCGTTGTTCTTATCGGAGACAGTTTTGCCTCATATCACATGTTTAGGCTTCATGTCTGAACACATACCGAGTTATGGCTGGTTTTATGTGGCAAATTAGTGAATGGTGAAAGTGATTTTGAATTTGAAGCTAAAGAAGAAAAAGCTCTGGCAAGCATAATGTTGTGTATAAAGCCGTCGCAAATAAATCATATAAAACATTGCAGTACAGCAAGTGAAGCTTGAAAAAGCCAAGCGGACCAGCGCGTAAAATCGGGTTGTTTAAAAGGTTGTTGCATCTCAGTGTGTCTGAATCTGGCCACATGGAAGAACATTTGAAAAAATTTTTTGATCTTGTTGAAAAACTCAAAGAAATCGGTGTTCAATTTGAAGAAGAACTATATGTGCTTATCTTCTTAACGAGTCTTGGTGGCGAATATGACAATTCTGTAGTGGCTATTGAAACGCGTGATACCCTACCAACTCTAAGTGTTCTAAAATTCAAGTAGTTGGAGGAGGCGAATAGGCGGGAGGTCAACTGTGAAAATAACGGACCCCAGGTGTTTCATTCGCGCGCAGAAAACCATAAAGAAGACAAGAAAAAACCGTTTAATCCGAAAAAAATGAAGCAAAACTTGCGGTGTTATAGTTGTGGTCGTCGAAAGCAAATCGTTTGATATGCTCTCCGCTGCAATCGATCGTACTTCTCTTCATTCAAAGAGCATAAAAAAAGAATTCTGCTTGCTTGAAATGAATACATAGAAGCCAGCGGTCGGGGTAATGTGCGTTTATATGCTGGAAAATTTACGGTTGATCTGTTGGATGTACTTTATGCACAAGAACTGCAAAGCAATTTTATGTCAGTTGCGAAAGTAGTTGCAAAAGGTTCGAAAGTAATATTCGAGAACAATCGTGCGTTTGTAAAAGACGAGAAAAACAGTATAATTTTTGAAGCGGAAAAACAAAATAATTTTTTTTTATAAATAATGTAAAAAAGTATTTCACAATGAAAACAATCGGGACTGATATAGTGAAATGGCACAATCGTTTGGGTCACTTAAATTTTGGCAGCATTAAATACAATGCAAATAAAAACTTAGTGTACGGCCTGGATAAAAATAAAATTTTTGTTGAACTTAAAGAAAATGTGTGTGAAACGTGCGCGAAAAGCAAACTATGTGGCCTTGTGCATACGGACATTTGTGGTCCTATGAACACCACATCGGCGGGTGGTGCGCAATATTTTGCTACATTTATTGATGACAAATCAAGATATATTTTCGTGTATTATCTAAAACCGCGAGATCAAATACTCGACGCGTTTAAGATATTTAAAGCGTTGGCCGAAAATCAAACAACAAGAAAATAAAAGCTATTCGTAGTGGCAACGGTCGCGAATATTTGAGCAATGAATTCGAGGAATTATTGAAGGTGAATGGTATAAAGAGGCAATTTACTGTTCCTCATACTCCTCAACAAAACGGCGTTGCAGAGCGGGCAAACAGAACTCTGGTAGAGATGGCGAGAAGTATGCTGGTGCATTCAGGAATGAATGAAATTTTAAGGGCAGAGGCTGTAAATACGGCTGTGTACATCCGGAATAGATCTGAGACAAGATCATTATGTGAGATGACTCCTTACGAAGTATGGACGGGTAAGAAACCTACAATAGCTCATTTGCGAATATGTATTTGGTTCAAAAGCAATTGTTTTGAATAAAGCGCACAAAAAGAAATTTAGACCAAAAGAACGAGGTGCGAACCATGGTAGGGTATTCTAAAAAAGCAAGAGCGTATCGTTTTTATAATTCAGATACCCATGCAATAACCGAAAGTCGCGATGTTGTTTTTATAGATCACAATCTGTTGGATGTCCGTAATGGTGATCATGAGATAATTCTTCCGTTAATTGAAGGTGAAGCTGTTGATGGTGAACACAATGTTAAAGAAGTGTGTTCGCGCCGGTTCTCGCCGCAAATGAAGCACGGCTGAAACATCATAATTGCTGTATCGTTTTAGTCTTAAGTCATGAAATTGTTTAATCATAAGTTAAAATGAATTGTATATTTACAATTTTGAATTTGTAACTGCTGCTGTTCTCTCCACCTTTCTTTGTCCCTCTTCTAACACTATCCTTTTCCAAACGGTTAGCTTTCTTTCCAACGAATGAGGCGCCATATTTTCTTGGCGTTTTCCCTTTTAACTGTCGGTTTTCCCAAAGAACGGTAGCTTAGTAATCGAACGCCCAAGAGGAACAGGGGCAGTAGCATTAAAAAGACTAAGGCATTTTTTTTTACTTGCATCAATATACTGATCATACTGTCATTAAAATCGTTGCGGAACTTTTAACGTTTTAAATCCAGTGTTTGATTAAATGTTTAATAAATATCGCTAAAGCGAAACCTGTTCCTCTGGCAACCGCGCTAACTAAAAAAAGAAACAGCAGCGTTTACACAAATCGGCGTGGACGTTTCCTAATCAACATTTCTCGGCACGGCTAGCAGCGGCTTCTGCGCAGGTTTCGACAGCTTCACATCGCTTGAATCCTCATGTAAGTCCTCAGCCTCCAATATTGATTAAAGTCACCCAAATAATTGTGCGCCGTAGTGTCGTATTCGCACCATATACATATCCATGTGTCTCCCTATACATATATGTTTATATCGGTCAATACACACATCAACCCCTATCAACAAACTAATTAAGCTCTAGTACTCGTAGAGCGAAACAAAGTGTGCGCTGAAGACGACGTTGAATCCGTAGGAAAGTGTTCTGCGAAGGAAGACGTTATATCCGGTGAATGTGGAGGTGAAAAAGATGATCTAAGTGACATCGAGGGCAAAAGAGGCCCTGGACGCCCCAAAATTATTAGTACGGGAAATCCTGGTCGTCCGCGTAAAGAATAAAACGTTATAAATACTGAAGAGGTACGGAGCTCCACAAACAGTGGCAGCGGCGTTATGCGATTTAAATGCAGAAGAATGGAAAACTTCGATGCAGAAGGAGTATGATGCTCTTATTCGGAACTACACTTGGTCCTTGGTGGATCTACCTAAAGGCAAAAAGGCAATAGGCTGCAGATGACTTTCTCTCCGGTGGCGAGGTGTTCATTAATTTGTTTGGTCTTGCGGTTGAGAACCAGATGTATATGCATCAAATGGATGTCTCGTCAGCATATCTCTACGGTGAACTAAATGATGAAGTTTACATGCGTCAGCCAGAGTGTTTTAGCAGCAAAGAGTATCCAGAAAAGGTGTTAAAATTGCATAAGGCGCTTTATGGTCTAAAGCAGAGTGGTAGAGATTGGAACATGAAGCTCAATGAAGTTCTAATGAAAATGGGTTTTACCTCGTGTGCAAGTGAGCCTTGCATCTACACTAAAAATGATACAGGTAGTATGAATATCATTTTAATATATGTAGATGGTCTTATTATTGCCAGCTCAAAAAAGACTTGCTTAAAATAAAGGCGTACATATCAGAAGTTTTTGATGTGTTCGATGGCGGTGAGCTTAATCCATTCCTAGGGATGGAAATAGAGCGAGAAGAAGAAACTGGTGCAGTATCGATTGGCCAGAAGCAGTATATACAAGATCTCCTTCGAGAAAATAACATGTAAGTCAGTCGGAATACCACTGGAATCAGGTTTCCAGGTTAAATGTGACAACAAAGCAGGCCCGACAGTGAATCAAACGGCTTATCAATCGTTGGTGTTGATGTATCTTGCAGTTTGTAGTACACCAGACATACTTCATTCAGCAGTCAAGTTGGCGCAGCGCAACTCAAATCCACTTCAGGAGCACTATGCAAGTGCAAAACGTGTTTTACGGTACCTAAAAGGTACATCTGATCTGAAGTTGCATTACAAGAAAACAGGTCAACCGATCCATTGCTACGTGGATGCTGACTGGGCGGGAGATGCAACAGACCGTAAATCGTTTACAGGTTGGGCGTTCATCGCATCAGATGGTGCAGTCTCATGGTCATCGAAGAAGCAAGACATGGTGGCGCTTAGCAGCTCAGAAGCAGAATATATCGCGTTGTCAATTTCGGTAAAAGAAGCGGTTTACATGAAGCAGCTTCTACAAAAAATTGGTTTTAGCCACGATGGTGCACTTATGGTGTATAGCGATAACCAGAGTGCACAATGCCTAGCAAGAAATCTAACCTTTCATGCGCGTAGTAAACACATTGACATAAAATATCATTTCGTAAAAGAATTGTACAGTAAGAAAGAAATTGAAATTAACTATGTACCAACTAATGATATGGTGCCAGATGTTTTGACTAAAAATTTAAATCGGGTAAAGCACATGAAATGTATAAATGAAATGGGTTTGCATTGTAAAAAGTTTTTTTTTTTTGCTTAGGGTAATGTAATCATATTGGTTTGAGAAGGAGTGTTGAAGGATATCAAGTAGTCCACCAGAACAATCCAATATGTTTTCACATAAATGCACATCCGTTAGTGCGAGCGCATACATATTTTTGTGTGTGCAGAATAAAATAATTAGTAGCAATAGCAATAGCGATATACTGGTTGTTCAATCTGAGATTGCTTTATGAAAAAAAGAGCCACTTTTGGTTTTTATGTTTAATGCGGATAAAAACCAAAAGTGGCTCTTTTTTTCATAAAGCAATCTCAGATTGAACACTGGTCATCACAAAAGTATTTCGTGAATATTTTTCTATTTGGTTTTTTTTTTTCGTCGCTGCCACAGTATAGTTGTAAATTGTATGAACATCGTTGCTATTTAGTTCTACTGATATATGTTGCCACCTCATTTCATGAAATTGTAAAAATCGTATAAACAGGAAATTTTTCTTATTCGTAATATTATTTTGTTTTCAATAAAAGCTATTAAAAGGAGAACTTTGAACAAAAGGTGGACAATTTATGGCCAAAAACAGTGCATCAATTGGTTTCAGAGGAAAATATTAATGACGTCATTATTAATGCACGCCGTAGCTTCAACGATATGAACTATCAATGACATCTTGTCAAAAGTGCAGTTTGCTGAGTATGAATGATTACAGAGTTCGTCAGCTGACGATCAAACAAAAGACTGTGATTGTGAAGATCAAACAGTTTCTAAAGAATGCAATTCAAAAAAGATGTACCATGGGTATGAAAAAAAAAATAAAGCCGTTTCAAACTTTATAGATCATTAATGGTCATTCGAAATGAAAAATGATAAAAGATATTATTTTCAAATACCTATCCAATGATACCCAACTTATCATAGTTCAACGACTTTCATTTTTTCTTTTCACAATATGGAGTCTGGTAGTCGCCATATTAAATTTTTATTTGGTGTCATATATTTAGTGATAACCGCTAGATTAAAATAAAATTAAAAAATTTTAATTGAAAATGAAACACGTTTTACTCTGATTTGATTTACACGAAGTTCAAATCGAGAGTTTACTTACGAACCTTTAAATATGTGCAAATCCGTATGAATCGATTGATTTACTGTAGGTCAATGGTGCTCTCGAATTTCATAACGTTATTGAACCGTCTTAATCCATATGTGCTGAGATGTTATTCAATTTATAATCGATTTGTAGGAAAACCATTTATTTATTGCAAAATTTGTGAGGTCACTGTGTTTTTATTTAGGTTTTTGGAAGCCGTCACAGCTGCTTTTATCACAATTCACTTCTTGACTCTGAACTTGATATTTGCAACACATTCATGATTATTTTTCTGACGCAATACACGACCGACGGACTTTTTACTTTTTCTTACAGTGCACGATATGAGCTCAATGGAATGCAAAAGTGAACAGAACACTGCCGACCCGACACGACGCGTGAAACACATCACATCACTAAACTATGAATCCATTCCAGGGAGCGGGTATCGGAGGTAAGAAAATGTTCAAACAACAATTGCTATGTCTATAATGTGGTGAGTTGAGAAGGACGACGATAAATTCACAAACACGCAAACACGATCTAACACACATACACATAAATTCAAAGCTGTTTGATTGGCTACGCGTAAAACCGAGTTTTTATTGGTTGCGCACTTACCATGCTATGTCCGCCATGATGAAAATTGGAAGCACCACCAATGGATTCAGCCATCTGATTCGCATCTAGCTCTCTCTCTCACTCTCTCACAAAGCCCATCTCTTTAAAATTGTTGTTCTTTTTTCTTGTTTTTATCTATTTCGAATGAATATTTTACCCCCTCAGAATCTTGCGAAGGAAAAATCGAAGACTTCATGAAGCATATACATAAGTACAAGTATGTCTGGGAGGAATATTTTCTATGTGCCGCACTGTTACAAATTTTTCTTCATATTAGCTGGCAACAGTGGTAAAAAAACATGCTTATCTCATATCTTGCTTTTGTAAAGTAAGATTTGATTTCTTTCTAAATTCAGCAACAAAGTTAGGAAAAATTAAAGACAAATCAAGGCCTACTATGAGCTAATTGGAGCGGGATGGGGTTTTATGTTTTTTTTTTTTTTATTTTTATTTTTTTATTTTTATTTTTTTACTATTTTTACTTACATGTACTTGTACTTATGAACGTTTCATTTCGAATATTTTAGTGTTCAAAACTTTAAAGCGTTTTTAAAATCAAAACTACTGCAACGATCCTTTTCCTGTTTCTGTACATAATTTTTGAGGTAACGCAGTAGATGTGTCTGAGTTCGATTGGAACACCGAAACACCTTGCAAATATCATGTAAACAGATAACAGTTATTTAAAGGTTTTGACTAGTTGTGACTAGCGCTTCTGGGTACAATAAGTTCGTATGTACGAATGTTCCGAACTGCTTTCGTATTAAAAATTTAAATAGTTTATGATTTTTGTATATGTAAATACTCTTACGTACAAATCTTAAGCAGTTTGGGACATTCGACTTTATGTTTTTGTCTACACAGATACATATGAAAATAAATAGATACAAATTTTTTAACAAATAAACATAGAATTTAAGTACTTCTGCTCATCGGCTAAGCTAAGCTAAGTAGTTCCTAAGAAAGGTATCTGCAGCAAGAAGGTGTAATGTTTGGACAAGAGTCGACAGGATTAGGATTTCCAAAAACTATTATGTTTTTCTGCTCATTCTTTCTGTCAACTCATTCAAGGTGCGATCTTGGTAGAACGAATTATTGCAAACCAGATACTGCGATAGTTTGACTTTTATTTTGAAAACCAAATGAAGGATATTTACATACACATGCATACATACGTGCCCAAGGGCGTATCCAGGGGGGGTCAGTGGGGCCCCCCTAATTTTTGAAAAGTTCGTTAAAAAATGTATTTTACTACATATTTTGAACTTTTGCCTACTAAAAAAAAAAATTTACAAAGGTAGCTCCCCCCTTCGAGGACAGCGGTGCCCCCCTTCACCGAAAGCTGGATACGCCCTTGTACGTGCCTACATATGTAAATACATACTTGTATGTGCATAAAAATATGCTATTACTTGTAGAGTAACAAAGTCATGTTTTTGATGTGCTGAATCACAATTTCGATCGAAAATATTTTGATTAGTAAACTTTAATAACTTATGATTTGGCGCGGAGTAATCGTTAATCAAAGCAAAACAGTCCATTTTGTATTTTCCAGTCCGTTTTACTCTGGAACTAATGTTCGTATAGACAATTAAAGTAGGGTAGGGTAAAAATTGGCGAATTTATGAACATTTGGATAATAAGGTATAACTTTGGATATAATGCATGAATGAAGAATACATTAGTTTTTTTTCAACCTCAAAGTGTTCCCAAAAAACCACCGAAGTTACAGAGAGTTGCGATTTTTTTCTTAGTGCCCCAAAGTTTCGAATTTATCGTTTATCAAAACGTGGATTTTGCACAGAAAGCAATTTTTTGTTTTTTATTCAGTTTTTCAACATCAAAATGGTTTTTTTTTTAACATAAAGCTTTATTTTTCTATTCAAAGACATTATTTACCAAAAAAAAAACCAAACAAAATAAAAAAAACATATAAAAAAAAATAAAAAAAAACTTTTTAAAAAATTTTAAAAAAACTATTAACACTCATCGCAGTTTAATATCCGCTTATAATGTAGTAGGGCTCCGCAATGAGTTTGACTATAAAAATCAACTCTTATTGAAAAATGTATTAGACAGCTACACCTGTTAGCGTCAGATGTCTTTAATCTACAATAAACATAGACATTTTTTTATATTATCTCAAAATCTTTAGTGGCTTTTACAAAAGAATTCACACTTTACACCGTCATCAAGTACTTTATATATTTATAACATATCATAAGGGATGATCTCGGAAAGAAAGAAATTTGAAACGGACTGCAATTTCACTAGTCTAAACGAACAAAGTTCAAAATTTCAAGATAATAATCGATTTCTTGGTGGAAATTTGAGCAATAAAGCGTAGTAAAATCCTAACCATGTATTGAAGACTGCTAATAAATTCAATTTCAACATAAAATTGGTCGCCAAATACAATATGAAACTGTGAAACTTTTTACGTTTAGAGACAAATATTTTAAATGTTCTTTAATTTAAAATATACGAGTACAGTTATTTCATATCATAGCGGAGTGATTCTATTCATATTTGGGCGGTCGAAGTGCAGATAGAAGTTGCAAGTGGCGTTTATATTTTTCTGGCAGAGCACATTTAGTTGTAACAGTTTTTCCATACATAGCAACTCTCGTGTATTTGATTCGCAGTCAAACTTTTCTACAGAAGATTCACTTGTGGTCTGCGTGAAAGTCACCAAAAACTATTTTTGAGTATTTATTAAGCGATAACCATTGTGTGTGTTCATACTCAGAAGATGGTCTTGGAAATATGGAGGTACACCCTTTTGTCAGTCTTTACAATAGTATACACGTCACGATGGATTCCATCATTCTGCTGGCTTATCCATCAGGCAGCGCTACTTTACCTCAATATCATCTGCCACTATACGTAAGAAGAAGAGAGATATTATCAGTTTTAATAATATTACCTACAATGGTAAGTCAAGTGAATTTATGATTTTTGTATATGTGAAGAAAGAACTTGAAAAAAAAGTAATGTACCTCACATATACGTATAAGTATACTATTGAAGTGAAACGGCTGATCAAAATGGTCTGCGTTTACTTACTTGGTCCAATAAAATAATTAAAGAGAAGAGCAGAAATGCAACGATTTGCACAAAACCATAGTATAAAGAAAAGAGGTAGCGCAAACAAGGCTGCAACTTTGAGGTTATTATTTTGTTACTAATTGATTTAACTTTCTTATATTAAAATACATTATAGACCTGAAAACATCGTGATCAGGATTAATATATTGTTTAATATAGTCTTTTGAAATTAAAAGTTCATCACCATTCATATTTCGAAAAATGTTTCCTAATAAAATAAAATCACCCATAATTTTTGGTTAAGGCTTACGCAGATTACAGTCTTCTTGTAACATTTAATAGATTATTTTTATTTGCCAACTAAAAATCAATCTATATTTACCGTTTTGAGCAATTCATGACATTCAAGCCAATTTTTCCAGCTAAGTTGCCTAGACTTGCAACTCTTTTTGTGGCCTGCGCAACCGTGTTAGAATATAACCTATTGGTCATTATCACTTTTTGTCTTTCGCACTTAGTAACTTCTTGATGTTGATCTTGTGGGTTATGGATAGATCTCCCGATATTATCTTTAAAATAGCTGCAATAATATTGGCCTTGAGGAGCAAACCTTCGTCAATAAAGTGAGTTATAATTAGCTTCATTATATACAACACATCGGCAATGACTCAGATAAAATCTATACTATGCTTGGCGCGGAAATCAAATGCAATCCTCCAACGGGTCTGAGTGGTCGTAACTCTCCTCTTTTTAGCTATAAGTTTAAATATTAAGATGTTCAGTGAGTAACTTGTTCCCATATAATTTGTGAGAAACTGTTTAGTGCTATGTAGATGTAATAAATAAATAAGTACATAAATAAATAAATAAAACTTAGCGACTCTAAGAAGAATACTTCTACTAAATTAATTTATTTTGCAACACTTCCTGACACAATCATGCGTTTTTTCATAACAAGTGTCGCAGCGGCAAGTAACTGATCTGTACTGTCAATAGTGTGTAATTAGTGTGTGAAGTATATTAGGGTATGTGTGTCTTCTTTCATTATGTGTGTGAAGATTGTTTCTTCCTCTTACGCCCAAAATATTAAACCAATTTTAATTAGATAATGTAGTGATTAGTTAGAGTAATTAAGTCACACAACAAGAATCTCTATGTGTCGACCCTGTTGTAACAGTATCTTCACATTTAATAATTTGCAACCGTTTTACCGCAGTGCAAGATGATAGAAAAGTCAGTTACAGACTTCAAACCACGGCCTCTCTTGCATCCCATACAAACTAAAGTAGAATTAGTAGTTATGTGGAATGATTCTGAATTCAGCCAAATTAGAAATGTTTTTTATTTTTAAATAAAGTATTGCGAGTCCGATACGTTTTCAAATAATTTATATTTTTGGGTAGACGGCAATTTCAGAAGACTTCTTTCGGAAGAGTTTTTTTTTTCCATTTTCTTTAAAAAGACACTCGATATTAATGGATCGAATTTATCGCCTTATTAGGTCAGTCATAGTATTGATTCCACTCTTTTTCCTTTCGTGTTATAGTCTGTCATATTGTACATTTTATTCAGTGCTTCTAAAGTATTTTCGCCTAAGCTTCCAAGTGGAGCCAACGTCGTATTATTTATTTGAGTCGTTGCGTTGGTGACATTGGATCCCACGTTTATTTAAGCATATACATATAAGCAAAAAGTTGCCTCACAAAAATAACTCATTTTTCACAGTTTACATAATGGTTACACGAAGTTGCTATTAATATAATGTGAAAATTATTTAAGAGGGTTTCGTAAAAGTTGGATGAGTTATGGACGATAGTAGTTTACTATTTCCAAAAGCTTATCTTGCCGCATTACCATCATTGCTATTGCCGCTGCCATTCTGCTTTGACATGTTTATTCGAAGACCCATGTATTTCTAATTCTTTTCCTATATATTTTCCGTACACTAATTTTAATCTTATCATTTCCTTTCAGATGCAATTTTTTATCTCTATTCTGTATGGTATGTTGAGGATAAATTTTGAAAACCGGATCCAAGAATGTAGTGAACATATCTCAAATTTCAAAGCTTAAAGCTTGCAGGTAAAAGTTTCTGAACAAAAGTCGGTGATTCCCAAAAACAAAACAAGTAAGGAAATACAGTCGGGCGTAACCGACTGTAAGAGGCCCTGTACCAGTTCAGGTCGCCTAACAAACATATTAAATGTTTCCCGAGCTTATTACCAAACACATGACCACTTCTCACTGCGCGAATATGAATGAAAAGAAAAGGGGGGTTGTTCAAATTCAATTGCTTATAAAATCGCCATTTATTATCCGATTTTGATGAACTTTTTGGATTTTTCCTTAGAGAGACGTTATCTCTATATTGGTACACTCAATTTTTTTTGTGCCGAAGAAATTTTCACCCTAAGGGGTGAGGGGCAAAATTTCAAAATAAACTTGTGAAATTCCGGAGCAATCCTAGTCGAATGCAAAAAACACAAAGTCTCTATCTATTACCGTTTCCGAGATCCTTTCGTTCATACAGACGGACAGACGGACAGACGGACATGGCTATATCGACTCCTCTTTCATTCCTGACCATAATGGTGGTAACTTTGGGGGTCTCCGACCATTATTTCTACCTGTTACATACATTTGCACAAACCCAATAGGCTCTTGTACCTTCGGTACAGGGCCTAAATATTGTTCGGGTGACACCACACATTGGACAACATTGAGTAGATTTTGTTCCAGTTCATAACTTCAGAACTTTCCTATCTTTAAGTGTCATATGCATTTCATATTCAACCGATATGTCAACATTCTCATCCAAATTATATACAACGGTTTAAGATTATTAATTTGAAAGTCTAACTGATTTTTTTGCATAAATATATGAGCAGTAGTTTCTTTTACTATTTCAATTTTAAACGATCTGCAAAATGAAATGGGTTGCGGTGTTCTGTTAATCCAGATTTTCCGATGACACGAGCCTATTATTTTTATGGGTATAACAAAAGTTTCAAATAAAGTTTGATCTGTAAGCTGTACGCCAGGTGGATTTGATTTAAACTTCTGCTTAATTAATCGTTGTGCAGTATGATCCAAAAGTTTTACTAATGACACTTGAACCCACGGGGCGGCACTTTAAATTAGCTTCCATCACTTCACTATAATTTGAACATATGACGATATGATGACTTTTATTCAAAAGCCTACTGTTTATATATTGCTGTTTAATTAGTGAAATCGTTCCAACAGTTTGGTGCATTTCGGAAGATTTCTTTAAATTATTTAAATTTGAGTTTTTTTTTATCTATTCCTTTTTTCTTTCTCTTTTTAAATTTGAAACGAATCTGTAAAGCCAATACAAATAATATAAAATTTCAAATCCTAAAAGCAACCAACAAAACGTATTTATGTGAAGCGGCCGCCCATAAGAAGCCACCAGTGGTCTCAAGCTAATATTGACTTAAATAATAAAGATTTACCTACAAAGACGTTTTATTTCTCGATATAACTATAATTTCATTTTTTGTATTGAAGGCATACGTGGTATACTGATAACCCGCTTTATAACCTTGTTTGGTCAGTTCTTGCAGCCCAGTTAGGCGCGCCGGCTAACCACTATGGTTTAGCTTTAGCAAAATATAATTTCGAAAAATGACGTTTATTAATGTATGGTGCATTTATACATACATATGTATATGGCAGCAATGTTTGTGTTCTCTGCCTTTTTCTTATTGCACGACTCACGTAAGTAAATTTTGTGCGTGTCTAAGAGTTAGATTTGTTTAAATGTCCATGTGTGCAACGGAACAGAATTAAAAGCAACAACAAAGCGAAAGGCAACATTTCGTGGTTGGTCGCCTGCTGAGCTAAATTCTACTACATTAGTCGGGTCGGGGATGCAGTCGGTATGTGTGAGTGGGAGTTGCGATTGAGGTTGGAACAAAATATACCTACGTTGGCCCTGGACTGTGTTTGGTGGGCGAATAGTGAAAAAATCAAGGGAGCTGCGTGTCCTGTCCAAGCTTTTTGTATTTGCGTTTACATTATGCGTCGCTCTAAGCTGGCTTTCTTGTGGCTTCCTTCAATCTGCTCTTTTCCCCTTGAGCTTTGCAGTCTTCTTTTGCCTAAACGGATTAAATTCTACATTCATAGATACAACATAAATTCTTTCTATTAATGGATTTATTTTCATATTATAAGCAGCTTTGTGAAAGAAAGTAAATTAATATTGCATTATTCTGTTTGTTGTATAGAATTCATGCAGCATATGTACGTGTACATTCATACACAATCAAACATTTATAGATTCACACTACGTACGGACTAGATGTTAGAGCTGGGCAAAACATCGATTTTAAAACCGATGCATCCATATTTTCATAAAATATCAAAAATCTGTGAATTTCGTTAAACATCCATGTTTTTCCATCTATATATATAAAAATGAATCTTGTATATATCTATGTATGTTCCTTATAGGAAGCAAAACCATCCAACCGATTGAGCTGAAATTCACAGACGATCTTCTGTTCATTCAGGAGAGTGTTCGAGTAAAGTTTGGTCAAAATCGGAGGGGGCTGTGCCCCACCCCCCATACAAGCGATAGACAAAATTCATCATATCTTTGCATCCATCTGAGGTACGGGGACGAAATTTATCACACATGTTAATGGGATCGGGAAAAGTAATCGTGTTACGTTCGGTCAATATCGGAGGGGGCTCTGCCCCACCCCCCATACAAGCGATAAACAAAATTCATCATATCTTTGCATCCATCTGAGGTACGGGGACGAAATTTATCACACATGTTAATGGGATCGGGAAAAGTAATCGTGTTACGTTTGGTCAATATCGGAGGGGGCTATGCCCCACCCCCCATACAAGCGCTAAACAAAATTCAACATATCTTTGCATCCATCTGAGGTACGGGGACGATATTTATCACACATGTTAATGGGATCGGGGAAAGTAATCGTGTTACGTTTGGTTAATATCGGAGGGGGCTATGCCCCACCCCCCATACAAGCGATAAACAAAATTTATCATATCTTTGCATCCTTTTGAAGTACGGGACGAAATTTATTACACATGTTAACGGGATCGGGAAAAGTAATTGTGTTAAGTTTGGTCAAAATCGGAGGGGGCTATGCCCCACCCCCCATACAAACGATAAACAAAATTCATCATATCTTTGCATCCTTTTAAAGTATGGGGACGAAATTTATTACACATGTTAATGGGATCGGGAAAAGTAATCGTGTTACGTTTGGTCAATATCGGAGGGGGCTATGCACCACCCCCCATACAAGCGATAAACAAAATTCATCATATCTTTACATCCATCTGAGGTACGGGGACGAAATTTATTACACATGTTAACGGGATCGGGAAAAGTAATCGTGTTAAGTTTGGTCAAAATCGGAGGAGGCTATGCCCCACCTCCCATACAAGCGATAAACAAAATTCATCATATCTTTGCATCCTTTTAAAGTACGGGGACGAAATTTATTACACATGTTAATGGGATCGGGAAAAGTAATCGTGTTAAGTTTGGTCAAAATCGGAGGGGGCTATGCCCCACCCCCCATACAAGCGATAAACAAAATTCAGCATATCTTTGCATCCTTTTGAAGTACGGGGACGAAATTTATTACGCATGTTAATGAGATCGGGAAAAGTAATCGTGTTAAGTTTGGTCAAAATCGGAGTGGGCTATGCCCCACCTCCCCATACAAACGATACAAAAAAATTCAACATATCTTTGCATCCATTTGAAGTATATGGATGAAATTTGGTATACATGTTAATGGGATCGGATGAAGTAATCAAGTTAAGAAAAGAGAATAAAGTTTCTTAGTTTAAAAGATAAAAAAAGTTATTTCATTTATCGGTTTTAAATATTGCTGAAAGAAGTAGAGAAGTGCTTGGAGTCGAGTAGGAGGAGAATATATTGTGTGATGAAAATAATTTTTACTGGGCACAGCAAAGCGTGCCGGGTACAGCTAGTAATCTATATATATAAAGATGAATCTTGTATATATCTATGTATGTATGTATGTTCCTTATAGGAAGCAAAACCATCTAACCGATTGAGCTGAAATTCACAGACAATCTTCAGTTCATTCAGGAGAGTGTTCGAGTAAAGTTTGGTCAAAATCGGAGGGGGCTGTGCCCCACCCCCCATACAAGCGATAAACCAAATTCATCATATCTTTGCATCCATCTGAGTTACGGGGACGAAATTTATTATACATGTTAATGGGATCGGGAAAAGTAATCGTGTTACGTTTGGTCAATATCGGAGGGGGCTATGCCCCACCCCCCCCACACACGCGATAAACAAAATTCATCATATCATTGCATCCGTCTGAGTTACGGGGACGAAATTTATTATACATGTTAATGGGATCGGGAAAAGTAATCGTGTTATGTTTGGTCAAAATCGGAGGGGGCTATGCCCCACCCCCATACAAGCGATAAACAAAATTCATCATATCTTTGCATCCATCTGAGGTACGGGGACGAAATTTATTACACATGTTAATGGGATCGGGAAAAGTAATCGTGTTAAGTTTGGTCAAAATCGGAGGGGGCTATGCCCCACCCCCATACAAGCGATAAACAAAATTCATCATATCTTTGCATCCATTTGAAGTACGGGGACGAAATTTATTACACATGTTAATGGGATCGGGAAAAGTAATCGTGTTAAGTTTGGTCAAAATCGGAGGGGCTATGCCCCACCCCCCATACAAGCGATAAACAAAATTCATCATATCTTTGCATCCATTTGAAGTATGGGGACGAAATTTATTACACATGTTAATGGGATCGGGAAAAGTAATCGTGTTAAGTTTGGTCAATATCGGAGTGGGCTATGCCCCACTCCCCATACAAGCGATAAACAAAATTCATCATATCTTTGAATATCTGAAGACGTAGAAATTTATTACACAGTTAATGGGATGAAAATAATCTGTTAAGGGTCAAAATCGAGGGGTACGCCCACCCCCCATACAAACGATAACAAAATTATCATATCTTTGCACCATCTATACGGGACGAAATTCACACACATGTTCAGGCATCGGGAAAAGTAATCGTGTTAAGTTTGGTCAAAATCGGAGGGGGCTATGCCCCACCCCCCATACAAGCGATAAGCAAAATTCATCATATCTTTGCATCCATTTGAAGTACGGGGACGAAATTTATTACACATGTTAATGGGATCGGGAAAAGTAATCGTGTTACGTTTGGTCAAAATCGGAGGGGGCTATGCCCCACCCCCCATACAAGCGATAAACAAAATTCATCATATCTTTGCATCCGTCTGAGTTACGGGGACGAAATTTATTATACATGGTAATGGGATCGGGAAAAGTAATCGTGTTATGTTTGGTCAAGATCGGAGGGGGCTATGCCCACCCCCATACAAGCGATAAACAAAATTCATCATATCTTTGCATCCATCTGAGGTACGGGGACGAAATTTATTACACATGTTAATGGGATCGGGAAAAGTAATCGTGTTAAGTTTGGTCAAAATCGGAAGGGGCTATGCCCCACCCCTCATACAAGCGATAAACAAAATTCATCATATCTTTGCAACCTTTTGAAGTACGGGGACGAAATTTATTACACATGTTAATGGGATCGGGAAAAGTAATCGTGTTAAGTTTGGTCAATATCAGAGGGGGCTATGCCCCACCCCCCATTCAAGCGATAAACAAAATTCATCATATCTTTGCATCGTTTTGAAGTACGGGGAGGAAATTAATTACACATGTTAATGAGATCGGGAAAAGTAATCGTGTTATGTTTGGTCAAAATCGGAGAGGGCTATGCACCACCCCCCATACAAGCGATGAGCAAAATTCATCATATCTGTGCATCTTTTTGAAGTACGGGGACAAAATTTATTACACATGTTAATGGGATCGGGAAAAGTAATCGTGTTAAGGCTCAACAAAATGGGAGGGGTCTGTGCAGGGAGGGTGCGTGCCGGGTACAGCTAGTAATATTATAAATGCGAAAGTTTGTATGTATGTATGGATGTATGTATGTTCCTCTCTTACGGCTAAACCGCTCAACCAATTCGTCTGAATTTTGGACTAGAGATAGATGGCATGATGGAAAAGAACATAGGCTATGTTTTGACAAAATCGGTGGGGGCGTTGCCCCACCCCCCATATAGGCGATAATCAAAATTTGTCATATCTTTGCATCCATTTAAGGTACAGAGATGAAATTTGGAATACATGTTAAGAGGATGAGGATAAGTCAACCTGTTAAGTTTGGACAAAATCGGAGGGGGTGTTGCCCCACCCCCCATATAAGAGACAATCAAAATTTGTCATATCTTTGCATCCATTCAAGGTACAGAAATGAAATTTGGTATACATGTTAAGAGGATGAGGAAAGGTCAACCTGTTAAGTTTGGACAAAATCGGAGGGGGCGTTGCCCCACCCCCCATATAAGCAATAATCAAAATTTGTCATATCTTTGCATCCATTTAAGGTAGAGAGATGAAATTTGGTATACATGTTAAGAGGATGAGGAGAAGTCAACCTGTTAAGTTTGGACAAAATCGGAGGGGGTGTTGCCCCACCCCCCATATAAGAGACAATCAAAATTTGTCATATCTTTGCGTCCATTTAAGGTACAGAAATGAAATTTGGTATACATGTTAAGAGTATGAGGAGAAGTCAACCTGTTAAGTTTGGTCAAAATTAGAGGGGCGGTACACCACCCCCGTATAGTTCCACAAATGAGGCAAAATAAGAAAAGTAATTAGATATGCTACTATTTATCGGAAGATCTGCGGACAAAGTCGCGGGTAAAAGCTAGTAATTTATAAAAATGTCGAATTTGAATAGTATTAAATTAATTGTGGTGCTGTTGGTTGAATAAAGCAAAATGAACAAATATCTCAAAGGTAAGTTTCGACGTATATAATGAACTACATGCTCATATTGAACATGACACTTTTTTGGCATCAAATCTTTTTTTTGCTGCTGCTAATCATCACGATTTATGTTTATTGTATTTTGTTTATTTATATATTCACTTATAGTATCAGTGAAGCCAAAGGATAACAGCGAGACTTCGAAGAATATTTTCGTCCCTAAACGAAAAAGGGTGACATCAGTAGTCTGGAATTATTTTAAGAATAGTAGAAATGACAGTCAATCGGCACTATGCGACTATTGCGGAGGTAATGGAAACACGACAAATATGGCGAACCATTTAAAAAATGTGCCCAAAAAATTTTTAAATGTTGAGGAGCCAGTCTTGCCAACAACTCTTGACAGATTTGTAGAGAAGGTGACGAGTTATGAAAACACTTCAGATCGCAAAATCAAAATAGATAAGGCCACTATGCGTATGATTGCAGTAGACGTTCAACCATTTAGTATTGTGCAAGACACAGGATTTCGTGATTTACTGCATTTGTTAGATCCGCAGTACAAGATACCACCTAAAAAATACTTTCGGGAGGTCATTCTAACAAATCAGTATGAATCTTTGAAAACCCGTCTAATAACAATATTGGATAATGTTAATTATGTCGGCATAACAACAGATTGCTGGACGTCAAGAGCAACTGAAGGATACATTACAGTTACTTGCCATTTTATAAATAATAATTTTGAGTTACAGTCGGCAGTGTTGTCTACGAAGAAACTTTTAACACCCACATATCATACTGCAGACAATATAGTAAAGACTTTACTTGCTATAATGACAGAGTGGATAATGACGTTACTATGAAAAAAGCTTGTGATCTGCGAAAGGTTAAGCACTTACCATGTTTTTTTCACACACTCAACTTAATCGTGCAAGATGCTCAAAAATCTATTGTAGTTTTCATTTTATTCCAAATGTTTGCGAAATTTTAAAACACACCTTATATAATTCCAGTGAACTCAAAAAGGAAGTCTAGGATTGACACTGATATAATGACGACGCAATCGATATAAGGACCAATGATTTCATGTTACGCACCTGGAATGTCCGCACCCTTAACAGGTGCAAATATCCTGCTGAATGATGCCCTCAAAAGATAAAAGGTTTAAATCACTGCAATCAAGGAAATACAATGGACAAGGTTTCTTAACAAAAAAAAAACGTCCTGAGACATCTACTATAGTTGCCATAAAAGTAAGCACAACGGAAAAGACGACAATGGTAAAAATTAATTTTTTGAGCGCTTGGAACGTCTTTGCGACAGCTTCCACAAAGACGATATCAAAACCGTGCTTGTCGATTTCAACGACAAAAAATGGGAAGGAAGGAATATTTGGCCCAATAATCGGAAAATGTAAATCGGAATTTACGACACTACCTCCAACAATGGAGAGAGACTAATCAATTTCGTCGTAGGTCAGAGCATGGTAGTTAGCATCCCCAGATTTCAACATCTTAACGTAAGCAAGACTACAGTCCTGATCAAAATACACGTAATCAAATTGATCATGTTGTGATTGACGGAAGGCTTGCATCAAAAATCTTGCTTGTGCGATCGTTACGCGGTCCGACTCGACCACTATCTTGTCGCAGCCAAGTACGCACTGGGCTCAGTATGGTGTTTGCGCATGACACAACGCATGTCACAACTGAAATCACAGCATGCCGCCGAAGCCTTCTCACACACACTCTCCCGACTGCTCCGGGAAACCGACTCCCTGGATAGGGCTCCCAAGGAGGTCATTGGTTATACAAAACCTGTGACTAATTCTTGGTACGATGAGGAGTGTCGCAATGCTACTGCAGAAAAGAAGGCCGCCTATCACCTAACTCTGGTAGAGAGCGACATCAAGAGTTCGGATAGACGAAAAACGCCATTTTAGACGTATAAAAAAAAAGGGTTTGAAGATGTTTAAAGGTTATGTGACAGAAATGAAGCTCAAAAATTTTAATGCCTCAAAAACGTAAAATAACGTCGATAGCTGAGTTATAGAAATCTAAAAAAAAAATTTCATTCGTATTCCATTCTTTAATAATATGTCAGTAAGACAGGCCCGGTTAAGTACTTTTGCAATAATTATTATTTTATAAGCCATAAAACAATCGCGATTGTTGTAAAAGTACTTTGAAAAGAATTTTTTGGATTTTATTGCGTTTAGTTGGAATAGACTGGCTCTGGTTGGTGTACGCGATAAGCCGATTACTATCCCAATAAAAGGCTAATCCAATATTTTTTGTAATTCATACCATTAATGTAATTCATTCAGTGTGCTTTGTAAAACTACTCCAGTCAGTCACGGTTCATTTGCGTCTTCGGACGCGAATTTTCTATCGTCAACTTCTAGCGTCATTGACTCGATAGTCTCATCCCCAATACATACATACATACATAATTACCTACCCTGCGCGCATTTCTTACTGTGTTGAATTGTTGTATTTGTATACACAAATAAATATGTACTTTTACATAGATACATATGCATGAACAATAATAAATGACAAAATTTTGAAAACAAAGTTATTTTGTGGTTGTTTCCTTTCGCATAGATTCTTCTCTTTTCCCTTCGCCTCTACTTCTTTTCTATATAAGTTCCGGGATTATCCCTGTGCGGCTTGTTATGTTTAAATACCGTTTAACAATTTCCTGTCGGGCGAATTCTATGTACGTGTGTGTGCGTGCTTGATTTGAAGACGAACTTCTCAGCCTCAAACAAACCAGCTAATTCCTTGGGGAATGGTGATTTTACAACAATTTGTGCGCATTAAACCTCATCAAATCGAACAACAAAGACCTGGAGCAGTGCGCACGGAGATGGTACGGTTTGGTGACGGGGACTGAGCGAGTTGGGAATGGGAATTGGGCGTATGCAGCGGCGGGTTCGCATTAATTACGCAACAAAATTCACAAAAAAAAGAATAATAGAATAAAAAGAGTGCATCTATTATTCGCAACAACGAAGGCAATGACAATGTACGTACATATATATGTACATGCATACATGTATAAATGTACATACATAAATTGAGATGTCCTTTTAATGTCGCAGGAAAAATCAATCATCCCGGATTTACTGGCAAAGTGCAAATATGAACTGAACTCTCACGAACGAGTTATGCCTACATATGTACGAGAATATCCGATGTCGAGATGTTTATGTCTCCGTTTCTCCGCCTTTATTTCTGTCAGTCGTGTCCGTCTGATAAAATGCAGCGAGCAAATGGGAGGAGCTGATTTTAATGCCGCTGCCATATGCCGCATTGTGACCAAAAACCAGGAGCATAAATTAATGCGCAGGTATCTGGTTTCACTCTATCCGCCGCCGCTAAAGCTGCCGGAGCTACATGGTCGCCCGAAAACTGGCCAAGAGTTCTTCAGCTCATTCTGTTCTCTATTCTTAACGCGTAAACCAATTAGATTTCAATGCGTTTTGTCGCCGCCGTTGAAAACGTTTTTGCTTTGTCAATGATAGGACTCATTATTCTCATCTGGCAGTGGCAATAATCGTTCATGCATCTTTTGTTGCCAGTGGCTGTACGGATGAGGCCCCGGAACTGCATGCAATATTCGAATGCTTATAAGAACATGAGGTGTGAATCTGTCAACGGGTAGTTTAAACATTCGATTACATATTTGTATGCTTTATAATAATTATATCAAACACCAACGATAACATCTCTTTGGTGGCTTATCGCAATTCATAGTTCACTTCTGACACTTAAACTGGCACTTGTTATTTAGTTATTACGATGCCTAATTTGATTTCGCTGCTCTCTTTTAAATAAAATGCTGACATATGTAAATAAATGTCACGTTGATGTTTGCCGCCCTCAAATTTTTCAATTTTTACCATTTGTAATTTAACACCAAAGTTAAACGAGATGAAAGTGTTGCTTAATAGGGCTCACATCGAACAGACGCGGGGACAGCACAATGCAATAGCTGACGAACTGAACTGTTCAGGGTAAAAACGTTGAGTTTTGGTAAAGCGCTCGAAGCGAAGCAAATATAACAATAGTTCAGAAAATATTAATGAGCTGCTTTATACAGTTTGTTTACACATTCTATTTTTACTCTTTAAACATGGTAAACAAATAATTGCTAAAAATTA
Organism: Leucophenga maculata; assembly: GCA_035044805.1. NCBI lineage: Eukaryota > Metazoa > Arthropoda > Insecta > Diptera > Drosophilidae > Leucophenga > Leucophenga maculata. The sequence continues at coordinate 184,241 of JAWNNP010001094.1, forward strand.
TGCAAAAACCGACTGCAACAAAACCAATAGCACATTAATGAACTACTTGTGTAAGCAAAAACAAAATGCGAATTATGACATGCTAATGAATGAAAGAAGAGAACGTATTAATGTTAGCCTACCAACTTTTAATCGTTGTAGATTATTAATGGTCGTTCAAAATTAAAAATGATAAGAAAAACATAATATAATGATCTATACCTATCCAATGATACCCAACTTAACATAGTTCGTCGACTTTTTTCTTTTTCAAAATTTTGCGTCTGGTTGTCGCTAAATTTTGATTGCTGTCATATCTTTATTGCGAATCGATTGACGTAAAAATCATCAAATTCGGTCCACACATGCATACAGACATAAATACATACATAGACAGGTAAACACATTACCCTTCTTTGAGACGCGCCAATATCCCACGCGATGGAATTAGATTGATTAAGTTAGATATAGAAAGTAATAGATATTTCGAAATCGAGCACACCCGACTGCAAAGTTCAAACAATTTCTTATACTTTCATATAGTGTGAATAGTTTATTGGCTTTATCAGCTCAATACGACGATTCGATTTACCCATGCCGTTTATCACTCTGTCTGTCTGTGCGTGATCTAGTACTTACATACTTACTTAAAGGGCGTCAACCGTCTGCCGGTCATGGCCGCGTCCAGGAAAGCGCGCCAGCCTCCATAATCCTGTGCGCACTGGCGCCAGTCGCTCTGAATGCCAAGTACGGAGAGATCTCTCCATACCTGGTCATTCCATCGAGTGCCCGGTCGTCCTCTATGTCGGCGTCCACCAATCAAGTTTGGGCCCCCCCCCCATGTAAACCATGTGTGCTGGAGCTCTTTCGTCCATTCGAATAAGGTGCCCAGCCCAGTGCAGCCGCTGGAATCTTATGCGCTGGACTATGTCAACCTCATCGAATAGCTCGTACAGCTCGCGGTTCATACGGGACCTAAACTCGTCGCCGACTCTAATAGGACCAAAGATCCTGCGAAGAATCTTCCTCTCGAAGACTTCCAACGCTGTCTCGTCCGACTCAATCACGGTCCATGCCTCTGCGCCATACAGTAGGACCGGGAGTATCAGCGTCTTATATATCTTTATTTTCGTCCGTCGAGAGAGGGCTTTACTTCTCATTTGCTTGCTCAGCCCAAAAAAGCATCGGTTTGCAAGCGTGATTCTTCGCCTTATCTCCAGGCTGACGTTGTTGTTGCTGATGATCTCTGTTCCGAGATAGACGAAGTTTTCTACAACACTGAAGTTGAAATTTTCCATCGTCACTGACCGTCCAAGACGCATTGACGGAGTGCGAGAAGACACCAAGTACTTCGTCTTGTCCTCGTTCACCGCTAGACCCATGAGCCGAGACTGTTTTTCAATCTCCGAAAACGCCTTGCTGACTCGCCGTTTCTGCGTACCGATGATATCGATGTCATCGGCGTAAGCGAGCAGCATCACTTCTTTTTGGAAGACATATTCTGTATGTACGGGCATTGGCGTAGGATGTAATCCATCAGGAGATTGAAAAAATAGAGCATCGCCCTGCCTGAAACCTCTCTTGGTATCAAAGGAGTCGGAGAGGTTTTTCCCCACCCTGACAACGCTTTGTGTGTTAGATAGCGTCGCCATGCAAAGACGGACAATCTTTGCCGGGATACCTAGTGCAGACAGGGCGTCGAAGAACTTCGCTCTTATCGGCGTGTCGAAAGCGGCTTTGTAATCGACAAATAGGTGGTGAGTGTCTTTGTTGAACTCACGGGTCTTTTCCAAGATTTGGCGTAATGTGAATATTTGGTCACTGGTCGACCTTTTTGGTCTGATAGCGTCCTATCAGTGAGTCGGTATATGGCTTCAGCCTATTACGCAATACGCCCGAAAGAGTCTTATATCCAATGGAAAGGAGACTTATTCCGCGGTAGTTGGCGCAACCAGCGGGGTCTCCTTTCTTAAAGATAGGACAGAGAACACTGAGATTCCAGTCATTGGGTATGCGTTCATCGGACCATATCTTGCATAAAAGCTGGTGCATACTCCTCCAACTCTTCGCCGCCGGTCTTAAATAACTCAGCTGGCAGCCCATCAGAGCCTGCCGCTTTGTTATTTTTCAGCTATTTAATAACTGAATCGACCTCGTTATAGTCCGGTGGCTCTACAATAGTGCCATCATTAACTGGTGGTTCCGGTGTTATTTCTCTTTCGGCGGCATTGTGCGCTTCATCGCCGAGTAGGTTGGAGAAATGACTCCTCCATAATCTCAGTGATTCCTATTCATCCGTTACCAGATTTCCATTCTCATCCTTACAGAAAGTTACTCTGGGCTTAAAACCTTCAGTCAGACACTTGACCTTTTGGTAGAATTTTCGAGCTTCATTTCCGTTACGGAACATCTCAACATCCTCAAACTCCCGCCTTTCTTGCTCCATTTTCTTGCGTCTGAAAAGGCGTTTCTTCTCTCTCCGTTTCTCTCGATATCGCTCTCTAATAGCTTGCGGTGCTCCCGACTGCAGAGTTCGCTAATAGGAAGCGTTCTTCTCTCAGTAGCATTGCAACTCTCCTTGTCGTACCAAGAATTCATCACAGGTTTTGTATAACCAATGACATCCTTGGCAGCCCTATCCATGGAGCGGGTGATGTGTGTCCACTGCTCACATATATCTCGAAAAGACGGAGAGGTTTCCCGGAGCAGTCGGGACAGTGTGTTTGAGAAGGCTGCGGAGGTCTGTTCTGATTGCAACGTGCCGACGTCTACCTTTCGTTGCATGTTGGAACGTGCGGCGTGCACTACGCTGAGCCTAGTGCGTACCTTGGCTGCGACAAGATAGTGGTTCGAGTCAATGTTGGGACCACGTAACGTTCGCACGTCCGTTGCGTCGGTTGCGGATTTTTTTAATCAAGACTCAGCCATGTAGCCTTGTGGATGTTAAGATGTTGAAATCTGTTACTACTAACTACCATGTTCCGACCTGCGGCGAAATCGATTAGCATCTCTTCATTATTGGAGGAAGTGTCGTGAAGGCTAAATTTTCCGACGGTTGGGCCAAAGATTCCTTCCTTCCCAATCTTGGCGTTGAAATCGCCAAGCACGATTTTGACATCGTGTTTGGGACAGCGCTCGTACAGGCGTTCCAAGCGCTCATAGAACTCATCTTTAGCATCGTCGTCTTTCTCTTCCATCGCGGCTAGACGCTCGTCAACAGGTGTGAACGTAGAGACGAGGCCACGTAGATTTCTACTCACCACGAAACCACATCCACATCCTTTCGCCTTCTCACGTTAGCTCACCTCTGAAATGGATGTTCAGAGGCTACCCAGGAGATACGTGTCCTAACGGACGTGTGAGTTGCTTGGACCGTTTGACACAAGAATCATTGTTGGCCATTCCCAGGTGAATGGCAGTCAACAATTTTCCACACAATGTGCACTTGAGCAAACGAATCCCAATCTCCCAAGCATTTTTCTAATCATATTATATATGTATGGTATGCCATGCCCAGTGGTAGCTAGCATACAACACCAAAGCTCATTTTTGAATTTTAGAGCTAAAAACTTTTAATAACCTGCAGAAAATAAATTTAAGAAGGGTTGGTTTCGTTTCGGATGCGGTGAATTTGACCGCTTGATAAGCCGAACCTTATCAAACCTTCAGTTTACTATTACGTGCTCACATTCCTTAGTATTAGAGTATTAAGTGTGAACTCTTCCTAAAGCCATACCTATAACTTTTGATGTCCTAATAATTAAAATAACTATAATATAATAATTCGTATGCATATATAAATAGAAGGGAAACATTATAATGCCCTCAAGCACAAAGACTCAGGTCAAACATTTTTAACAAAGCAAGTATTCGTAGGTGTAGGTTCATTTAAGTAATAATAAAGCGTAATAAAGCACTCAAAAAAGTCGCTCTTAAAATTGTGTCAGAGAGTAAGGACGTAAATATAATTCGAAATCACAGACAGAAATCCCAACTTTATTTAAATGTTTGGGCTTATATTTATATTTACTTAGATTTCGAAAAATTAGGAACCCTATCATTATGTAAAGAAAAATGTTTCTAAATATGTTTCGATTCATTTATTATGTAAAGAAAAATTTTTCTAAAAACGTTTCGGTTCACTGTTTTTTTTTTTTTTTTTTTTAAGATGAATTGTCAAGCAGACAGAGCTTTATGCCATTTTAATAGCTTTGAAATCTGAAAACAGTGACTTTCGAAAAAAGCGGAAATTTGCAGTTCCGTCTCTAGTCACAATCACCAATATGTTCCTGGTTTGTTGTCCTAGTCATTTGCGCTCCAGCTGAGAAAACAACGCTTGAGGGGCTAAAAAATCCTGACTTTCGATTGTTCCCTTTATAGTGGTCACAGACACAACCGTATATACACACGAATATATACAAATACTTTGTTCTATTCTTGACGAAACCTTCATTATATTCAGTCGCTAATGTGCCTACTACCAGTCAGGCTTTCCATCAATTGTTGCAACTTTGTTGTCGTTATTATTTGGTATTTAGAAAAGCACTCGAACTGTATAAATTGCACAATCCAATAAACAAATTAAAACCTTTTGTCCTTTTCCGCATGAGTGGCACTTACCATTATTCAATCGGGATGAAACTGTGAATGCTTGCAAATGTATACATGTACGAGTATGCCAGACTTTGAATGAGTGCAAGGTTGTGTGAATGACTGTGCGTAGTCGTAGTTCTTTTTCTCACTTCTGGATATTAGCACACTATTCAGGTCAATAATTGCGACATCGAAATGGGATGGAAATTGTTACTTTTGACTCCCGCGTGGTGTTTCATCGTATCGCATTGTCTAACTTAATTCATTTGTAAACAATTAGTGACAAATAATTTTTTGTTCGAGGGGTCGGAAACTGCCATAATTTCGCACTTGAATTGTTCAAGAACTTTCATCCACGTCAAAAGAAAATTATTTTTCCCATTTCATGTATTAATCTTTATATATTTGCGTAAAAATGAATATAAAGTCTCGTTTTGGTTATTTTGAATTTTATCTCATTGGCAGGTAGAGGATTTTTAAACAACAAACATATTTTTTTTAAGCTTCAGGTACCATCCTTAATTAAATAAGTAGAACCAAGTTCGTCATATATTAGCAACTATTTGACTATATAATTTATACCTGTTAATGGGGAATCTATATTTTGACTGAGTTGCATCTATTGACATGAAGGGGAAATAAAATCAAAACAAAAAAATTAAAACATCAGTAGGTTGCACATCTAATAATATTTTAAATTTTGAAATAAATCCTTAATCAGTTATTTTTGCTTTTTAGTGACGGTTTCTAGGGCCTTTTTTGTTTTTGAGTCGGTTTAATTTGTTTAAGACTTTATTTGAAAGTCCGCATCAACAGTGATGTACGAATGTATGTATACGTAATGCTATTTACAGCTCTTCTATTTAGTGTAAACTTTTTTAATTCTTAACCATTGAAATACAAAATTTATATATCTTGTATCTACTTTTATAAACTCCCTCTCTTTATAAATTCTTAGTCGAACATACTCGTACACACTTCAACATTATTGGTGTCTTGTATTGTATTATTTAATGAATTCAAACCAAGAGTGTGAATTGGGTACTTTGTGTGTTCTTTGAGGTGCGCTCAAGTGGCTTGCCACCAGAAACCAATAACAGTACAATAGCAAAATTAAACTAGCCTAGCAAACGATGTTATACTCGGAATAACCGAAACTTTAGTCCACTACGTATACTAATCGAAACGATAAAAAAATTATTTTTCCCAAATTACAATGCAGAATTCCATCTCACAGTTTTAGTACTACATTTTTTATTATAGTCAATATTAAAATGAATTACTTGTTGGCGGTTTGTAAAGACCTATCCGTTACATTTGGATAAATAGTCGTCCATTTAACATGAAAAAGCATGTACACTTTTTTTTGCTCATATTCAACACGAATACTCGTATTCATATTTTAGTTGGTTCGATATCTTATTTGACTACGTTGCAAATAATTCGACAAATTGATTATACAGTTTTCACCCTACCCATGAAGGGTATAAAAAGCATCGTACTTACCATTATTTGGCTTCCCGTTAAGTGCTAAGCAGTTAGCCTTTTGTCCCATTGTTTCGTCGTCTTCGGCTCACATTCGGTCTGCAGCGGCTGTTGCCAGAGATGCAACGAAGATATCTTAAATGACGGCTACGACTGCCTAATTCTCCAGGATTATTATTGTTATTGTGGATGCCTTTCTGTAATTTGAAAATTAAGTAACATCATCGTTCTAGGTAGCTGCAGCGTTGATCTCCTTTTCCTGTCTTCCCCTTCCCTGCTATCTTCTGTCTGCATTTATTGCAATGATGTGCATTATTTTTGTTGATGTATATTGGCACCTTTTAGTAATCAATTTGTCTTGCGTTCTCTTACAGATCTCAAATTGAAATTATTGATTTTCACACTTTTGACTACTTAAGAGCTATCTTTTGATTTTGGGTAGCGACAAGGCAATGAACAAAATCTCAGGTAAAAAACGCGTAGGTTCGACAGAAACATAAAAGTGGGCAGGGCAGGCAAGCATTCGGGAACAATTGGTGTTGTCTTGATTCAATTAAATGCATTTATTGGTGTTGCTTTGTATATTTAATTTCAAACCACACCCAAACGATGGCGGCAGCGATGGCGCATTGCTTTCAATTTAATTTCGAATGTCAATTCCAATAAAAAAGTGCAAATTTAGTGTGGTTTTGGATCGAGTTTCAGGAGATCTAGTTGTGACAACAGACAGCTATGCTTCTTTGTATAAAATGTTGAATTGCGAAGAAAAGAAGAAAGGGTCACACTAGAACTATGCGGGTGATCAATTTCTCATGGGTGATACATTATAAATACTTTTTAAAGCCATGAGGGCTTAATTCCCTTCATCCCCATATCTGGCCTCTGATTTTTACACAAATTTTGTAACACAAAAAAGAACGCTTCAGAGACCCTAAAAAGACTATTCCTTTCCAACCAAATTCCAATTCCCGGTGTCACGAAAACATTCTTTGGTTGGTTTGAAGTCCCTCGCTTTTGCCTGAGGGATTTAGTCAGGTAGTGATAGAAAATCGAACAAAATTAGTTTTCGAATTATTTTGCATTATTTTTTATAAACGTTTCGTTCGACTTATTTTGTTACTTTGTACTTTACTTAACATCTCGTCAAATATTGCTGTTTATTAAACATACCAAAAACCAACCGAGCATATTAGTGCCATAATGCCACATATTAGTTATTCTGAGTGTTTGTTTTAATGAATTATTAAATTTCTTATGTCTTATATGTGAACTAAGATTTGAATAAAGATTGCGTTTTTTTTTTTATTTTTTAAATTTAGTGTACAATAAATGTGTATTTAAACATAGTAATGAGTTCATTGCAAGAAGTTGGCATGTCGTGAATAAATAGACAATAGAATAGAATAGCATTATGTCGTTTAAATTGTACAAATTGGCGGGCAGAATATTTAAAAATAGTTGCCTTTATAGATGTAAGGTACTTTCAATACTATATACATTTTGTATCATATTATAAAAAAATTGTATTTATAATTTTTTCCACCAACTAAACAAATAAATCGAAATTAAAAATAATAACACACATAGTTGTAACAGTGCTGACAACCCTGCTAAATCCCTAGCTGTTTCCGAATAATATTTCCGGAAAGTGAAATTCCTCGATTTTCCGTGACACCGGGGATTTGCTCGAGGGACTTTAAAACCTTTCGTATATTCTTGGTCAGACGAGTCAATATAGCCATTTTCGTTTGTCTGGGTAAGTACGTTGAGTTTCCACTCAAACCTACTAATATTATAAATGAGAAAGTTTGTATGTATGGATGTATACTCCTCTCTTACGTCTAAACCGCTAAACCAATTGGTATGAATGTTGGTATAGAGATAGATGGGATGATGGAAAAGAACATAGGGTACGTTTTGACAAAATTGAAGGGGGCGCTGGCCCGCCCACCATATATGCGAAAAATAAAATTTCTCATATCTTTTAAGTAAAGATCCAACCAAAAACGCCTGAAAAATACTCATTAATTACAAAAGCATTAACTGAGCGAAACACCGAGTTTCATACATACAAACTGAAGCAAGAACAAAGCGTTAATGTAGTCCTTAAAGGAATCCACTACTCCACCCCTATTGAAGAGATACAGGAGGCTATTAATGAGCTTGGCTTTACAGTAGAGAATGTACACAATATCAACCACAAAAAACAACTATCCCTCTTCCATGTCAGTTTAAAAACAGATAAAAGCAACAAAAATATTCCTAACTTCAGTTCACTTTTGTCCACAAAAATAACATTTGAGCCCCCAAGAAAAAAACAAGAAATACCTCAGTGCACTCGATGTCAACGTTATGGACACACCAAGCATTATTGCAACCGAAGCCTTCGGCGTGTTAAGCGTACAGAAAATCATTCTACATCTGCATGCCCTCGTAAAGTAAAGTCAGATGGAGTTCGTTGTGTGCTCTGTGATGGTAACCATCCAGCAAATTGTAAGGGCTGTACTATGTACAAGAAATTACAGCAAAAAATGTTTCCATCAATCCGGCCTAGGGAAGTTAAAAATGTCATACCAACCCCCACTCCTCCTAAATCCTATTCAGATGCACTCCGGCCTAGGGAAGCTAAAAATTCCATACTAACTTCCAGTCCTCCCAAATCCTACTCGGATGTACTAAAAAACAATGACATAAATGACCTCTAACAAATGAAAACACTAATGGAACAAATGGGCACGGTGCTTAATTTGTTAACATCAGTCATTGCAAATCTGTGCAAATGATAAAAATCGCATGCATCGCGGAATGCAAATGGGCTTGCCCAATACATACAAGAACTAACAACATTCTTGGCAGACAAAGACATTGACATAATGTTGATCTCAGAAACTCATTGCCCAAACAAAAACGTTTTTCGTATCCCCAAGTATTCAGTCTATACCACAAATCATCCTGCTGGTACTGCCCGTGGAGGAACCGCGATTATAGTCAACAAAAAAATAAAATATTCTGTTCTTGAAGAGCGAGCGAGCCATTTGCAAGTAACAAAAATATTAGTTACGGATCAACAACAGCCACGCACAGTAGCTTCAGTTTACTGTCCACCTAGCCAGTCAATAAAATGTAACCAATTTGAAGATTTCTTTTCTACACTAGGGGCAAGGTACATAGTTGGTGGTGACTATAATGCGAAAAACACTCAATGGGGCTCTCGTCTGACTACGCCCAGAGGAAGAGAACTGTTTAGAGCGATGCAACTATCCCACACGACTCACGTATCTACAGGTGAACCAACTTATTGGCCTAGCGATATAAATAAAATACCGGATGTTAAAGTCATACTTGGAGGATAGATACTTTGTGGTTAAATTTAATGACGTATTAAGAGATCTGGAGGAAATAAACTCCGGGGTACCGCAAGGCAGTGTCCTGGGTCCAGTGCTATATGCATTGTTCACAGCGGATTTACCTCTGTCAGAACATACATATACAGCTACTTTTGCAGATGACATTGTAATCATGGCAAAAAATGTAGATCCAATGCAAGCATTCCGTAGCTTGCAAGCTAACCTAAGAACCATAAGCAAGTGGCTAGGTACATGGCGAATTAAAGTGAACGCACAAAAATCTGTGCGAGTAACTTTCACTCTTAGGAGAGGCACATGTCCACCAGTCTACTTAAACAACTGTCAACTGTAGCAAGCAGTTAAAGCTAAATATCTAGGGAAACTCCTAGACCGACGACTTACCTGGCGCGACCACATATTTACAAAGCGTAAACAACTTGGACTGAGACTTAAATCCCTTTATTGGCTTCTTGGGCCTAACTCATCTGTCTCAACAGAAAATAAAATACTTATATATAAAGCAGTTTTAATACCAATATGGACTTATGGAATTTAAATTTATGGCTCTGCATCCAGGACCAATCTGGAAATCCTTCGACGATATCAGTCCAAACTTCTCCGCCTTTGCATAAATGCTCCTTGGTATATAAACAATGCTATAATCCACCATGGCTTAAGTGTACCAACGGTTCTTGAAGAAATAGTTGAAATCAGCAGAAACTACCGAATCCGACTATTCGCACATCCAAACCCACTAGCAGCACAACTAGTTAGCAACTTCCCTCACACGAGAAGACTACGAAGGTTTCACATAGAAGATTTAACCCACCGAACTGCCAATATTCGCCGTCGTCAACACTAAAATTATTTTTATTTTTGTTTTATGTAAGATTTAGTCATTGGACTAACTAACGCATGGCTCTTTAAATTAATTATGTATAATTATTACTGAATGTTTCTCGAAGAACAGATTTTATTTAATAAAATGGAGTTATAAAAAAAAAATATATATATCTTTGCATCCGTTTAAAGTACAGAGATGAAATTTGGTATAAATGGATAACGAGAAGTTAACCTGTTTAGGTTGGTCAAAATCGGAAGGGGCGATACCCCACCCTCAAATAGTTTCAGAGCTAAGGCAAAACGAAAAGGTAATATGTTACGCTACTTTTTATCGAAATATACGCGGACGAAGTCGCGGGTTAAAGCTAATATTACTATAAATTTTTATATAGACTTTCTGTGCCCATTTTTAAGCCTAGACCATTCCCACTTTTAAGCGTGGACCATTTTTTGGTTTTAATAATAATAACAAACAACTATTTATACCACCTTCACAATCGCAGGAAAGGGGAGCAAGAAAGCGTTAGCTTGAAGTTTAAGCATCTGACCAAAGATTTTAAGCCCGGAGTTACTTTCCGCAAAGTCGAAAACAGAAGTTTGGTTACAGATGAATTGGAATCACTGAGAATATGCAGAAGACAATTCTATGATATAATTGTCAATCTCTGGTCAATAATGGCTTTTTTGTAAATCAAGGGAACTAAAACGAGCTACAGGGTCCGCGGATTTATATAATAGCGGAGGCGAAGAGTTGATAAGAAGTGTGCACCAAATGAATGCATGCCACATGATTAAAATATCCCTGTTCTATATCCCATCATTAAAAAGGAAACCCGTCAATTTTCACTTTATACTGTGGAAAGAATCTTCTTTCAATTTGTTATATAATCAGATGAACTAATGGAATAGCTTCACTGTGGCTTCAGACCAAAAAGTTCGACCAGGGTCCGAATATTGACACTACGAAAAATTCTGAAGAACACCCGTAAGTTCGAATGGACGAAAAGTTCCAGCACACATGGTTTATATCGTTCTCAAACTTAAATGGTGGACGATGAAATAGAGGAGGACTGGTCTGATGTCGTCGCGCAGAAGTCCTAAGTACATCCATGACTGAACATCAGTTGAAAACCATTTAAGTAGTAACTTTTTATGCCGCTATATTTAATTTGTGCGAATGTAAGTCGCAATCAGAAGGCCGTAGCACGCGCCCATAAAGTATGTATTGTATATTAGAGCGCAAAAATCGTCCACCAGAAACAGAATCTACGAAGAATTCAAAGAAAGTTTCACCATGAAACTATGTGTCTAAAATCAATTCCTAGCTCCCGCTGAGAAGCATAAAGATTTCAAGTTGAGGTATTTTAAGGAATTTTGAGGTATTTAAGGTATTTAAAAAAATAACACATTTTACAATCATGTTGGGCTCAATTCTAATTCATATTTTTACAACAAATTTTATAAATATTTTTTTTTTGATTAACCACAACTAAAGAAATTTAAAAAAAAATAAAATTACATGTTGGTTGAATAATGATTGGTTAGTACAGCTTTTTTAACAGAATGCAAAGACGATTGAAATGAGAAAAAAGGAGAGAGTTTTAAGAACAGAGAGCTCGAAGTGAATTATTGAGAGCGTAATTTGTCGTGCAAAAAGGTAATTTTATTAGCACAAAATGGTGAGTTGTTCGAAAGGAAACATTTAATAAGATTGATTGAAACAAGTAAGGGGAATCAATATTACCCATAAGAATTTTTTGAAGAACAACCACAGCGAGCATAGATCAGCGTGATGAAAGGGTTGGAAGACTAATTAATTTTAGTCTGTCCTTATAAGATGAAAGGTTTACATGAGTATTCTAATTAAGACTGCGAAGAGCAAAAAGGAGAAACTGTTCTTGAACTGATTCTACGGTCTTGGTGTATACCATAGTAAGGATTCCAAATTCTAGAATAGGGTGGATAAGAGACGTATAGAGGAGTTTAGTGGTATAAGGGTCATTAAACTCCTGCTTTGTTTACCATTTATCCCAAGTGATTATTATAAAAAAGTTTGGGTTTCTTAAAATCATTATAACAATATTTTCTACCGAGGATAATATTATTTAACTAATAATTTACTATAAATAGATTTCTACGATGAAATGTCATACATTTACGTTTTGAGAAATTTAAGTTTAAATAATTAAGACTACACCATGTATTTAGTGAGTTCAAATCAGTCTGCAGAATATGGCACCATCTGCATCATCATTGGACAATGCAGATTATGTCTATTAAATTAGTGGTCAGGCATCGCCCATCCGAATTTGAAGCCCGTTCGTAGTTCATAATTCTACTCATCGAAATAAACATCTGTTCCGAATTTCAAGTCAATCGGACGTATAGTTTCAGAGATCTCGTGATAATCAGTCAGTCAGTCAAATCAGTAGCATTTCGCTTATATATAAATAGGTAAGCTTAAACGAGATATCATTCGGTGGAATAGATAATACAGAGCAGACATAAATACACATAAACAAAATATATAAAAAATTTAGCCAAAGAAGATTTTTAGGAAAGCAAAATAATTGTTTGGTACGTAAATCAGATTTTTTAAATAAAAATGTTGAATATTCATTAGGTACAAAGTAGTCCATTATTTGAATGTATATATGCATATGTATATGCATGCTTACTATATACCTATTTTATATTCTCATCAAACAACTTCTATACATCCATAAATAAATAACTAAATATTGTATGTATCCGTTTTTCGCAACTTCCCAGTAGGACTTGGAGACGTGTCTTATTATTTTAAATTATCAGACGGTTTTAAATCGAAAATATTTTCACCAAAATGCGATGCTCACCAAAGCAATTTAGTTCAATATTATATTTGGCAATGAAAACAGTCATGGTTTTCACACGAATTATGGTACTTCAACAATTATTTTTTTTTATTTTGTGCAACAAATCGGTATCTATTAACTAAGTATTCTAGTTTCTTTTCAATTGCACTTACATTCGTTTTCCGCTGAATTAGAAAGGTGTTGGAAATTATTTCCATCTATTACGTACTTTAATCTACTTCTAGAGAAGACCTTCCAACTTTGATACAAATGAATGAGTTATTTTTTTGAAAATCGTATCGTCTGAAAGTTCCTGCTGGGTTGGTGTTATGCATGTGGTAGTGAGATTGTATACATTTATGGAGACAGGCAAGCGAAGCGAAGGGTGCGCAGAAATATATAAATATAGCTCCGCCCATTGAAACGGAATAGTACATACTACCATACACGAGGGCTGCTCGATATGTATTATAATAAGACAAAACAGGCTTAGCAACGCATGTATATAAAAATCTACTTACGAGCTATAAATATTATTATAAATGTAAAAATGTAACTACATAAGAGTATAAAAAGTGAATACGGAGGGAATATTTTGAATGGCGTAGTAGATCAAAACTGGATCAGCGTTTGCATGCAGCCATACAAAATTTTATTGACAGTTTGAACACATCGTTTAGACAATCACATATTGATTTCCATCAGGTTTAGTTAAACATATTTGCATTTATGATTAAATTTTAATTTGTTTTCAATGCAGTATTATGAACAGACACAACAATATATGATTGTTGAATCATACAATAGTGGATGCTGTTTATCTTTCGCACAGTATTGTACTAGGGTTGTTACATATAAATCTAGCCTTACCATGAAAAAACGGTAATTTATGAGAAAAAATCCCTTTATCTATTTTTCAAAATATTCACCATTAAGACCGATACACTTTTGCATTCGCCCGAACCATTTTGTGAAGCAGTTTTGCCACTTCAAAAGATATACCTCCAAAACGTGCAGTTTGGAGGCATCAACAGCTTCGTCGGGAGTTGAAAACAGCTGTCCGCGCAGTTTATTTTTTATGTGAGGGAAGAAGAATAAGTCATTTGGTGCCAAGCCAGGGCTGTACGCCGGATTCGATGTTTCGAGCGTTAAAAAACTCATTTGTTACGACCGAAGTGTGAGAGCTCGCATTATCGTGATGAAGTATGATTCGTCTTCATCGGTTGGTTTTCCTCAGTTCATCGGGATTTCAGGCAAACAAATGTTGGATTGGATTTTGCTCGTCTTGAAAGCCCCAGACGGTCGACTGCTGTTTTGTTTCGGGCTCATACGCATATTTCCAAGTTTCATCACCTGTCACGATTAAATAGACGGCTTTAGACGCATCTCGCATGAATTTCTTCAGCATTTGCTTGCACCAATCGACACGAGCCTTCTTTTGAGCAATTGTTTTGGACGACCTTCACGAAATTCGTCGGTGAGCGTACTGCGGCCACGATTGAATTCGTTGTACCAGTTATTCATGGATGGAGCTTCATCACCAAAATTTAATTTAAGTTGATTGGTGTACTCTTGTCTTGATAATCCATGTCGAAAATCGTAATAAATTATCGCACGGTTTAATTCCATTTTTTGGCCGAGATGAATTTTTTAGGTGCCTGTAAAGAAACCAAATTGAGCTCGTACGTCAAAGTGTTCACAGTAAGTTAGGCCTAAAAAATGTAGGACTTTACGATGGAGACGTCAGATTGCATCTGGCAACATGTTTTGTTGCTCAGGCTAGAAATATATGTAGCAACCCTCGTATAACCCTCTTTGTCACACACGTTGTTTGCCGAATTGCGCAAATCGCTTACTCCATAGTGAAATAATACATATTGACGCCACTTCAGCCATGCGCTCTCAAAATAGCTATAGTTGAGAGAGGATAGCTACACTCAGTATACATTATCGTATGAAGCTAAGACATAAGCCGTTTGAGTAGTTGTAAGATACTGTTTCATTATTTCTAAAATACATGCTTATATAATATTTCTTATGCTATGCTAAACATTACGTGGGTCTATAGCTACCTATAACTGCGCCGCGTTGTCCTTATCAGCATATGGCAATGTGTATCCGCTAGGGACTTTTGTCTCATCAACAGATAGCAGTTTATGTTCGTTGTGTACATATATCTATCAGCAGCTCCGAGATTTATGTGAGTTGATGCTCGAATTCGTTTGTCGCGCCTCAACAAAGTGCGCTCCGTATGTCCAGTCTCCAGTTGAGCTTCGAGTGCTTCAATCTTTTTGTAGGAATTGCCACGTCCCATCTCTAATTCGTCATCAGGCTGTTGCGCTCCACGAAGTGCCTCTTTGTGCAATGTCTCTAATGACATGTCCATACGCTGCTTCACTTGCTCCACATTTTCATAGACGTCAGCAAGCTTCTCTTCTAGTTGCTTTTTTAGCGCCACTAGCAGGATCTCGTCGTGCTCGTGTTGTGTCTGCAATCGTCGTTTTGTATACTCCAATTCACGTACCACACGTTCATATTTCAGCTTATAATCATCAATGATATGCCATTCATGCTCTGATATGCCATTGGAATCAGTTTTTGCACAACTTGACTCCATCTCTAGCTTTTTCGTCGTCTCTTGCAGGCCATTGATTTTGGCCTCTGCGTCGGCGAGCTCTTTTTCAAGCTTAAGTCGTTGGCCTATTTGAGCTTCCAAACGTTCGAAAACTATGTACGCCGTAGAGCGTTCCTCCCCCAAGTCGACACGCATTTCGGAATGCTTTGCTTCCAGCTTCTGAAATCTTTCCAGATTGGTTACTGCTGTCAGAAGTTTTTCGTTTTTGCGTTGCTGAATAATGCCAGATAGAATCAAGCCAAATTTTGTTGCTTGGCCCACAATTCCATTCATCTTTACAACGCCACATTCAATGATTCTGCCAAACAAGTCTCCTCCAATTATCATGTCGATTCTGTCCGATTTGTTGAACAGGGGATTTGCTATTACGTAGTTATTCCATATCTGAAGATCATGTTCGAAAGACTGATCTGGTTGCGCACTAGTCAGCGATGGTAAAATAATTGCGTCGACTTCTTCCACATAGTTGCTCATAAATTGAGGTTTAATTTCAATTTTCAATTTGTAGTTGGATTCACCAACCACCGCTTCACCAAGTCCATGAATCTTCGTTTTTGTTTTTATTCGTGGAACTTGTAATATTTGTGAAGCTTCCGTAGATATGGCGGTAATTTGAGAGCCCTGATCTATAAGAGCTCTGAGTAACATATACTCGCCATTTGCTGCTTGTACTTTTATTTGTGCAGTTGCCAGAATTACAGCCACAGATTGGTTAGTTGAAGCCATGGCATTTCTTCTATTGCCATTCATCAACTACTCTCCATGCAGTAAATCGTGGTGACTTTTTGAGCACATACTGCATCAGTTTTCGTTTTTCCAACATTCGAAAAGTTTTCTTCTTCAAAATATTTTATGAGATTAGCAGTTCGGCTTTTGAAGCTGCTTAATTTAAACTCATTATTCTTGAAACCGGGTTCATCCGCAGTAGAATTAGTTGACTTATTCACGGCACAGTCTTCAAGCTTTGAATTTTGTTTCGTCATCTCCAACTCCACAAAATCGACGTCAAGTGCTTTATTCAATGCCAACATAATCTCACCATATTTTTCTATCGTGCTTGCATACATATCGTTTGTGAAATAGTCATCTGAGCAAATCCCATCCGCCATTAGTTTAATGTGGTTAGCTTCTAGGTCATTTTTATAATTTTTAAAACACTTTATAATTTCAGGGCATGAGCTTTTCCGGACATCTTTCGCACTGATTCGGTTGTAAAGCTGCAACATTTTTTCTGCAATTTCCTTCAATTACTTTCGCCCTATTGATGCCCATTTTAGCACTTTTCTTTCACTGAACACACACAAGTAAACTATAAGAGGTAGATTTTAGTCGCCTGGTTGACTGCTATGCCTCAACTCACAGCGGGATAAAGTTTAACTTGTACTGTTCACCGTGAATTCGAATATGCAGGGACTTGCAAATACGCTCAAAACTTTTTTTTTCACTTTATTTTGGTGTTGTAGCCCCAAGTACGCCTAGTCTGCTGTTTAGCCTCAGACACGCTATTTCCACAAACACTTTTATGTTTTGTTTTTCCACTTTACTTGGTGTTTTTAGCCCCAAGAACGCCTAGTCTGCTGTTTAGCCTCAGACACGCTGCAGTTTTATGAGATATTTAAATGCAACCGAACGCAAAGGGGACGTTCGGTATGTTTAAACGTTAAATAAATTATGTATTCGAACGTAGTAGTTTTAGAGTAAACCAGCAGCCGGTAACTTACTTGATCCTTCAACACAATTATGAGTAGTATGTTGAATATGTTTCCAGTTGGCGTGATTAATGGCTGAAAAGCTGCTACCGTCATCGGCTGGCTGGATATGAATATATATGTATATGAGTCCGCTGAAAGACCTAGCGAACTCGTATGCCTTGAATTGATAATTGAACACACCGATCTAAATTATTTCAAATGTTATAATTTTATTCACGATGTAATTCCGATATTTCCAATAACATTAAATTCTATTCCGATTGTAACACTACGAGTGATCGCGTAGGATAGTTAGACTTAACTGAGCAATATAACAAAAAAAAAAGAAAAGTAGGTAAGGATGGCGAGTCACGTCTATCTTCGAATAAATTTGACAGCACAGGGTGTGCAGCCGTTACAAATCAAACTTAACAATTCATATCCTATTTCATAATTACAACGAAAAAAAAGTATTTAATTCATAAAGATTAGCTTAAAAGAAGAAACTTATATATTACAATTCATATATACAGCTATCAAACAATATACATTACTGCGGCTACCTAATTATGGTTCGACCTAGCGCGAACACACGCTTTTTATTTAGACACCTTGATTTTCAAGGCTCTAAAGGATGTAAATTTTTTCTTTTGATTTTGTTCTTTTTTTGAAAAATCTCGACTCGATTGACCAAAATGTTTTCTATTGATTTTTTTTTTTCTTTTATAAACAAATCTTTTTAAAAAAATTTTCGGCTCGATGTACCAAAATGTATTAAGACATAAGCCGTTTGAGTAGTTGTAAGATACTGTTTTATTATTTCTAAAATACATGCTTATATAATATTTCTTATACTCTGCTAAACAAACCGTGGGTCTATAGCTACCTATAGCTGCGCCGCGTTGTCCTTATCAGCATATGGCAATGTGTACCCGCTGGGGTCTTTTGTCTCATCAACAGATAGCAGTTTATGTTCGTTGTGTACATATATCTATCAGCAGCTCAGAGATTTATGGCTGCTCAGAATATGTTTCGCTTAAGTGGACTGTATGTTCGTTTTGTGTGTGGAAACATGATGTTTCTAATTATATCTGAATATTTCTCATCACTAGTCTATTTGATTTGCTATCGCTGGGAACCGCAGTTTTATGACCCAAACAGTCAAACGAAACAAGTAAGCATATCTCTGTATACATGCCTCGCTTTATCAGCCTCAGATACTGCACCGACCACACTGAAAGAATTTATGTTCAAGCGTGAACAAAGCGTTTTATGTAGCTTTAGTTTTACTCTCCACTGCTCTCAGCTACATACATTGTGAGAGTTGCGCTACCTTCTATAATTTACCATGGCTTACTCCTTACTGTAATTCATCTTTACCTGTGTCCGCCAATTCGTATGCTGTAGCGTCATCAAAATTTACCGTTTTTTTCTCAACGCTGCTGTATTTTTTTGTTGTATGTATAAACCAAAAACAAATTGGTTTCGTAATGCATTTGTTAGATGCTCACCTAAATTGTATCCAACTGCCAATTTTCGTAATTCAATTGCGAATTCTGCACATGACTCCTCCTGCTTTTGTAAGCGCATGTTGAAGCGAAAATTTTCCATGAGCTCGTTCGGCTTACGTCCACAATTTCTTTAAACGATTTATTCTCCGGCGCAACAGGTAGAAGTTTGTCCGCCAGAATGTTTTATGTTTTTGTGCCCAATGCAACAAAAGTTCTTGATGCTTTGCTGCATGGGACTCATATAGCTGTAGTGCATTTGTGAACCGTGTCACCCATCTTGACCATGCAGTTTTATTCTGATCAAAATGTTCAAATGTATTAAACTCTACATTTTGATGAATACCAAGCACGGCATTCCGTTCATTGTTTCAAAAATTTGTTAGGATTTAGTTTAAGTTAATAATATGTTAGTAGTGGGGAAGAGAAATCAAATCGAACAAAAATATCGTATTAATTCGTTAGTATTAATAGGATATTACAGTAGATAAGCAGGTAATCATAAATTATAAATCAAATACTTAATAATACGTATATAAGATCATATAATATACATATTATTAAGATCCGCATCAACTGATTTATACATATGAACCTACTACACTCGCCCAGCTGGAACTGGAAGCTTAATGAAAGAGTCAACAACTACACGCTGGAAGACAAATGTAAATTGATTATATCGAGTCGTTTGCCATTAGCAGATAGTTCAGCGCATAACGGTTGCATGAACGCCACGAAAAAAAACACGATATAGTAGAGTACCCAATTAAAAAGTCGCCGTGTATCGGAATTTTATAACTCATTGACGAATCACCATCTGTCACGGTATGTGCATGTTTCATAGTTACACCCGGATAGACCCAACCACCCCCTGACAGGTTTGTATGAAGAATAACTTTGGTTTTCCGGCTAGTGTGGGGCAATGATTGGACGTAAAGGAGCTCCAAATGGTATCCAGTTTATATTGCCTATCCTTGGCGTAAATGTAGTCATGCGATAATATTTCTATCAGTATGCAATCATTGTTGCTGTGGTCTTGATGAGCAGCCCATTTGATAAAGCGTAGTACCTCCTTCAAACGACGATCCTTGCGCACAATAACCTCGAAAGTCAGATCCATATCACAAGCATGTCTCATATTATACTCGGCCGCATGATGCTATGACACCATTTTAGCACTGTATTTGTAGTAGGAACTAGAAATAATGTCATTCGCTAGTTGGCCAATTGCACCACTGTTAGATATGGTAGACAACCCACCACTGGTGCCCGAAAAGCGTTTGTCAAATCATCTGTAGTAGTTGAAACCTCACGAATTTCTACCTGGTCCGATCCTGCTTCATCCATTGTTCAAATTCTTTTCTTTCTAAGTGTTGATGAGTCACGCAGGCAACTACAATTTATATAGAGCCGTTTTCTGATCTTCATTGATTTATAATTCACCTAGTTTTTGTGAATATGGTTTTCCCAATCTCACTAGTTTTCAACTAGCTGAATTTGAAATAAATGAGGTTGAAATTCATAGATTTCCAAATAAATCTATAGCGTTGCCACCTTCAATGCGCATGGGCACTTATGGCAGCACTGAACATAAAACAGCTGCTGATAATCTCTGTTACATTTCAATTGTCGATGAAAAATTTTTCAAGAGTGCTTTATGTGCGGTCAGTTTCAGACATTTCTAAGCAGGTAATAGACCCTACTTTTCCTGCCAGAATAAATAAATGCTATGGCAATTTCACTTTTATATTCTCACACAATAATAAGCTGTTGGTCACATTTTTAGATATGTTGCCAACCAATAATTGTCGCATTGACAACTCTATCACTGTAGCGTTGCCACTCTTGCACCAAATTTCTGAAATTCAGAAAACCAAGTAAATTGCAAGTTTTAATTGCAAATCTAGGTGGATTTTGATCTTGGCAAAAATAGGTTTGATTACAACTGTTATTAACTCATTACATAGCAATTAGTCTTAAATCGAAATCCACACCAACTTAAGCCTGTTTCAAAAAATTCAAATAGACAACTGATAAATTTAACGCGCTGAATTTATCATTGAATTTCAATTGATATTAATAAGCGATGATTTATTTTATTTATTACAATTTAAAAAATTAAATAATTGATTTAATTTGAATAAATCATAGTTAAAATGAAAATTATAAGTATGCAGGTACATATGTACATAATATTTAAGTTTCTTTCTGTTTAGAGGAGACACACATCGTGTTTGTTTGAAACTAACTTTATAAGAGATTTGCAGCAAATAACATTTTTTAAATTAATTGTTCATAGGTTTTTTTGCGCTTTCTTTTATGATGTATATGTATATTATGTATAATTATATATAAATGATAAATTTGTTGTAGCTACAATATACTAAATGTTTCTTAAGTATCCGTGCTTCATATTTGCGGTATGTATGTTTGTATATATATCTAATTTGGAATGTATTTATAAGTACATTTCGTCACCGTCATTGTCATCATCGTCAAGTCTTTAGTCTATTTGATAAATATACAGTTAGATCATAAATATTTATATATGTATATATGTTTATTATAAGTTCCGATTAGCTGCAAAATTCGCTTAAAAGAAATAAGTTCATATGCATCTGGATGTATCTATATAAGTGAGTAAGTCAGTAAAGTAAATATGTAATAGTATTTATATTTGCATATTATAATGTTTTTGTGTAAATGTGAACATGTGATATTAAGTTGCGCGTTATATATTGAACATATGTATGCATTAATATATTTTTGAATGTATGCAAGTTTGTATTTTTGTTGTATTTTGTGTTTTTAATTGTCTGTGTTGAAATATTCGCGTTATACATATATATATATATATATATATATATATATATATATATATATATATATATATATTATTTTTTTTTTTTTTTTGATAGATAGGATGAATAGATTAAAACTATTTATAGGTAATAGTAGTATGCTTGTATGAATTCAGTATTTAGATTAAGTTCCCATTGTAGGTTCCTGGCGTATTTCAGATTTGAGTTTCACAAATTCCTTGGCGACTTCGTCATTATTACGTTGTGATAATATTCTAAGAATAGTCCATCCAGTTTCGTCCATTTCGATTCTTCGCTGCAATGGCAACCAACAAGCAACAGAACCCTAAAGACACGCGCATGGTGCACATATCGTATTAATTCATTTGTTAACTGCATATGACTATTTCATTTATTGATTTTACCTTTTCCGATATGTCTTTGAGTGGAATTACAGCAACACCTACTAACCGATCGTCGCGTGCAAAGCAATAGTCCTTTACACAAATGTGCAGTTCGAAGAAATCTAACTGCTCTTCATTTCCGATAGTGCTGCACAAAAAATAACACAATTATGATTTTTTTTAATATAAGATACCCAATTAACTCACAAGCTGAACGATTCATTATATTTCGGTGACCAGTTATTCGACTTGGATTTGGTAGCATACTTTCGTTTCTTATCCTGTAAATGCGGACCAATTAAATTGATCTCAACAAATGGCCGAAACATGCCCGATGGAATCTGCCATTTTAAGTCGTTTGCAGCCACAACTGTGCAAATAAATAAACTCGTATGAAGTAGTGGGCTACAATCTGTAAGTACATTCAGTAATTTTACCTTTTACGTTGACTTTGTGCTCTCCAGTGCCTGGATGGGAGAACAAATCAATCTGCACAGATATTTCTCCCACACTTTCTTCAGGATTATCGGGATCGGCTGGAATGTAAAAAGTTTAATTTTATAAGTTTATATTAAAGGAACAATTCACTTACCCTCATGAACTTGACTGGAAATGAAGGTCTTGATCAGAGTGTCCGTCATTTGGGTATATAAGCTAAGTGCATATCGTAAGCTTTGTAGCTCTGCGGATTTCTCCAGAAATGTCTTTTTCAGTCCATTACCACCAGCATGAAAATATTGCTTAATTGTGTCTAAGGCAACGTCGAGTACAGCGCACTGTTTCGGCGATAGGTTTTTCTCAACTTCTTTGGAAATATCCATGACTCCGCTAAGAGCACTCTTTACATCCGGTTTCCCCGCCATATGTGATTTAAAAAGACGGCCCATGTCCTCTATTTTGGCATTTGATGCCAGATTTTTCGCGTTATCAGTCAAATGTTTAAACATCATCTAAACAAAGCCATATATAAAAAGTACACACAATTAAAATGTTACTGAAAGAACGGATGTCGTGGCTTACAGTCTTATCTGTCATAGGCGGCAAAACAATTGTTTTTTCCAATATGCGCATAACGATCTTCCAAAGTTCTTTGAGCAAGCGTTTTAATACAGTCTTTTCGCAGGATTGCGCATAGAGAGTCAAGGAACCATCTAGCAGATCCATTAGAGGTCGAAGCACTTCATCTGCTTCTACGGCAACGGCATTTCGCTGAGCAGCCTGATTGCCGGCATTCAATTGACCACTGCCACCTTTCACCGAAAGCAAAAGGTCTCCCAATTCACGCACTGATTGCGTTATTCTTGGTTCCAAGCTGGAATAAATCATTTCATCATATGAAATTATATGAAGCTAAATTAAATTATCTTACCTTATGGCAAACTGCGATGCCAGATCGTCCAAAGCCGAGTTGAGATTTTGCTGCAACTCCTTAAGTATGTTCGCTGCGTCCTCTTCGAGCTTATCACCGCCCATCGACTCAAACATTTTCTCTAATTGGACTCTTAGTTGTTGAATATTGTTCATAAGGATGCAAGCCTATGTGTGTGTATCAAATTCACAATTAGTAATAATGCAATTTTTTTAGAACAGCCAAATCGAGGAGACACTATCCAACTATTAACTTACGATTCGCTCGTCCTTCATGTGATCTGGGAACTCCCTCTTTACAATATCGGCATAAGCTATCAATACTTTTACGATAGTTTTAGCAAAACGTCTCATGTAACGCTTCCAAATTTCTGGATCTGGACACTCGAGTTTGCTAACAACATCGAAACATTGCGTCAGTTGTGTGAATACATCCACTACCGAATTTGAGAACAAGGCGTGTTCGCTGCTCTTTGTGAACTTTTTGCCGTGAAATTTAAAATTAGATTGAGGAAATCGAAAAAATATGCAGTCAGAAATATGTTTTTCGCGCTAAGAATATGATTTTTTTATTGTGGATTGTTTTGCATCTCCATGCAGCAAAACGGCAAGGCGGCGAAATGAAAACTACATTTTAATTGGAAACTTTCTGAATTAGATAAATTCACTTTGCCGGTTGCCGTTTTTTCAGTGTACAAGCACAAGTATCTTAACTGAGTGCGGCGGAGACGAAGAAGGCGTGTGTTTTTGGCGCTTACCCCGTCCTTCTTGTCACGATTAAACGCTCCGTGGAGGTATTCCAGGGACACGTCATCGTTCTCGTTTAACCACTGCATTACGAATGGTTCAAACCATGCCGGATACTCTGGAACAGCACCCTTGTACGGTGGCACCTCTTTAACATAATTGCTGTACAGCCACTTAACACGGAAATGCAGATTCATGTACGCCGACGATTTGCACAAACGATGTTGCTCGTGCTCTTCCAGTGCGTACTTCATGTCGACAGCAAAAAGCCCCCACATGGTGGCAGCTGAAAGCTAAAACATACATTGTACATACATATATACGCGTGCGCATTTTAATAAACATAAACAAGTATTCATTAGTTGACTAGATTTGTTATTCCAGCAATCACGCTGGAGAGCTAAGCGAAAAAATGGGTAAAAATCCATTAAAAAATAGACCAAAAGTGGAAAAAAAAAAGTTCTTGTACCATATTGTATTACTTGATAAGAGAATATAATAAATAGAAACTTAGATAGAACCGAAGTTCTAACATCATTCATGCAAAGTTTGCACACACGCCTAAAGCCGCGTAGTGATCTTCGGAATTTTACGTTTTTCCACTACAAATTTAACATAATGATAAGACGAACAAAAAAAAATTGGCCTTTAACATATTTCTTAAAAAAAAAACAATATCCATCTGTCTGTCCTCTATCCATCAAACTAGTTCCTCAATTTGTAATATATCAAGCTGAGATTGAGTGCGGAGTCTGTCGTGTTCTGAAGATGAACTAAAGTTCAAATGACCGCGATGTGGCCTCTAGAAAGTACCGCTCCCACCAAAAACTATTTAAGCAACTAAATTGAAGCATATATTTTTTTTAATGTAATACATAATTGTTTTTCAATTCGCCTACCACATACAAAGGAGAATGGATAAATTGTACATATATATATATATCGATATAAAGCGCTTAAGCCTCGATAGTTGCTTGATGCGAAAGGTATCTAACCTTCAGTTTTATCAAAGTTACCGATTTCTCTCGTCAATGAAATTATGCATTTTTTTACTTTCTCAATTCAACATTCCATTGAAAAACATCAATGTTATTAATATTGAATTTTTCATTGAGTTTGCTGTCACTTTCAGTAGAACAAATTATCACTTTTGCGTTATATTTCTGCCCTTTAGCAGCAAATAATGCAGATTTAAAACTACGAAACACAGTTCACGAATTACCCTTTATATTAATCCGATCATGGTATAATTATAGAAGGTAGCGCAACTCTCACAATGAATGTAGCTAAGAGCAGAAGAGGAAGACGTTCAGTCGCATACTGAGTGCAGCTATTCACTTTTAACTGTAGCTATTTTGAGAGCGCATGACTGAAGTGGCTTCACTATGTATTATTACACTATGAATCCGATATTATTTCGTCTGACAAGTTTTGTATTCTTAATATAAACGTTTTGAACGTTTTTCGCAGATGGAATATTATTAAATTATCCGCATTGTGTATTTGGTGCATGCTCTCTCATAATCGATCCCATTGCCTTAGTCTTGTATGTATAATATTTTTGGAAAGCAAAAGTAGAAATGTTTGTACAAATAAGCGATCAAAAAAAAAAACAAACAGATTCCAGGAATGATAAAGGTTAGATAGAAATGTTTATCAGAAGAGAAATTGAGTGTTTTGGTGTACGTTTTAAAAGAAATCTGTCGTTTTTTTGGGAATGACATACTTGTCCAATATTAAGCTCTTGTGGGAACTGATTCAGCACAGTGCCGTAGCTGTTCTTATCTTCATCGATAACGGACACAATTAACGCAATTAGCTTATGCCAAAAGTCGACACTGTCAAGTTTTGGTCCATGGTCGTCATTATCGCGTTTTGCCTCGTTTGGATCCACCTAAGTGAATTAAAATAAACCGTGTTTGCATTAAGTCACATTGAATAAGTTGCGTAGTGCATAAAATATATCTATCAGATTACAGTACCGAATGCTTACCTGAAATTCCCGATTATAGAGCTCATAGCAATTTTCAAAAAGGAATTGGTAAGTGGATCTAAGACAAGCTTTGACGCAATCTTTAACGACTGTACTAGCTCGTGGCGGACTGGAAAGTTCTTGCACCTTCATGCGGAAGAATGTTATGCTGGTGAGTAGATCCACTGTAGATTTTAAATCCATTAACTTTTCCTGACTTGAGGCAGGAAAATTGTTGCGATACATCGACAAGTCAATACGTAGCGAATTATGCAATTGGTCCAGTAGCTTAACGAACTTCTCTTTCTTCAAAATTGAATTGGTTTAATTCGATTAATCACTTATATGCTAACATACATTTTTTACTTACCCCAAAATTGCTTGCTGCAAAACGATCACTGGCCGACACAGCCGACGATGCCGTTGTGTGCGCGTAGAACGCATTTATATTTGCTAGTAGGGTGCTCATTACAGCCGGCACGCCGGGGCACAAATATTTGGCTGAGAGGCAGTGGAAGTGCGTCATCGCCTGGTAAATATTCTCGATTCCGTAGCGCATTGCGAACTCGTCGACAATTTCCTCAGGAATCTCGTCGAAGTACAGCTTCCAAGCATCATCTCCTTTCTGCGTGGGTAATTTCACCTACAAAATATTGATATGACAACTCATATTTAATCTAATACTTCAAATTTTACGACATCAAATGCATACCATGCCGATATTCTCCTCGCACAAATAATGAAAGAGATTTTCGTGCAGACACGTGTACTGTACATGGTATGGCGCAACCTTTTCTTCGCCCTTAATTTCAACCGAAATATGTAGGCGAATTGCACCGGAGACTGCCGACTTATCCGTGCGCTTCTCTAAATTGTACCATACGTCCATCTCGCCAGAAAGTGTACGGACCTCGATAATCGTCTGCCCGAGAAAGTCGTCAGATTCACGTGTCAATTTCTGACGTAGTTTAGACTTTAGATCATTGTCCTCGTCCCACACGCGTACTTTGATGCGATCCGAAGAGTTGTGACATTCGCTAGATTGCAATTAGTCGTGACGACAATAACTCGCCATATTAGTATTTGTTTACAGGCACTTAATATACACACGACATATGCGTTTTTTTTTTAAATTACATTGTGCACACATACATACAACATTAATTTTCTTGACACACATACACAGAGAAATCATAGATACATACATTATATACATATATAGCCAGCGTACAAGCGTTGAATAAATTAAAATCGAATAATAACTCATAACTCAAGACCCAATCGAAAAAGTGCGAGAAGTTATAAGTTTTTCGTATCCTTAAAGTCATAGCCCGAAAGTAAATCTGACTTGTGCTCTAGTGCAAAAATTACTTACAGCCGCAGCCTATTCGGTTTGGTGCGAACAAAGTGCAGAGGTGCATTAGACATGATGCTCAAATAGACTATACAATGGACCAAGAATTATTATACATATAGATATTTGCCAGAACAGCTAGAGTCGTACATGAGCTAAAATTCACAAAGCTTTCGTTTAGGCGCCGGCGTAGCTTGGTTTGTGATGTAATTGTAAGTGGACAGCAAAACCTTCCAATTATATGAAAAGACAATCCAGTAATGCAGTAAACTATAGCCAAATAAGGTTTCACTTTTTCTGTGTCTATTGCCGCTAAAAGATATAGGATAAATTTTGTTAACCATATCAGTCACACTAGTGAAACGGGTGAAAAACCATAATGGAGCAGCAATACTCGTATTTTCAAATTTGATGAAGTCAAATTTCACACGTAAGAACACTGTTCTAGTTCGAAAGCTTAAAAATTCGTTGCATAGAAATCACAATATATTTGAATTGTAAAATATTATTTTATGTGGATTATTGTTCGAAACACTTTTTTATAATTGTAATTTTTATAATTTAATAGTAATGGCAGACGGACAGACGAGGCTGAATGTGGTAAAACTCACATTGTATTTTTTTTACAACAGTTTTAGTGCAATATACAGACTCAATTGGATCGTCAAATATTAAGATTACCAGAGAGAGAGAGAGAGACAAAAATAGATACTTTTAATATTGATAAAGAAAGAAAGAGAGATACATAAATAGAAATAAAGATAAACCAATAAATACAGAGAGGGACAGAACAGATCACAGAGTGACAAACAAAGATCGATTCATAAAGATAAAGTGACATGACAAAAAGACAGTCAGAGTGTCAGAAAAATATAGAACGAGCGAGCAATCAGTGGAAGAGAAAAGGAAACATGTACATGAAAACAACAACAACAACAAGCAAGAGAATGAAATACTCACAAGTGAAACTTCTCATTCCACACAGGATTTAGCTCCTGCGGCATTGTGCGCGTTCGCTTTTTGACTTTGCTAACTTGCACCGTCACATATGGATCACTGGTACCGCTTTTATCCTTCGCTATCAGGCCTTGAGCACAAATCACTGCGGACGCGCGATCATCGATTATCATATTTCGAAGCAGCGGCGGCAGCAGCGTTCAATTCATTGTTCATTCAGTTCGCGTTTCCGTTTCCGTTTCGTTTCGATATCGACGAGTGTGCAGTGCGATCAAGTGTGTGTGTATGTATGTGCGATGCGCATGTAGGTGTGTCGCAAAATGCATATGGAATATAAGCAATATTAATTGAATATAAGCAATATTCAGTAATTATTTAGTTAAATTTTCGCAATGGTTTTTATAGTTTTAAACCAATTGCAGGTAATAAATTAAAAATGCATATACAAGGCATGTATTTGGGAGCGAATTTGTGCATATGTGTGCGTAAGTTGACATGTGTAGTTTTGTACGTGTTCATATTGTGCCAAAGATTGTTAATTTATTTGTTTTCGATATGAAACGAACCGAACCGGTTTTTATTTTAAAATATACACGATTACATATATATTTTTGTGTTAATTTCAAATAATTTCAAGGGAGAAAGAAGAAGAGAAAAAACGGAAGCTTCTTAATATTTTATAATGCATTTTTTTTTAATTTTTAACATTCAAATACTTTTTACAAATATACACAACAGCACAAATATTTTTCGACGGCTTTTTATAGTTTGAAATACACTTATTGTATGTAAAAAAAAAAAAAAAATAAAAATAAAATAAAATCTGTGCAGTTTTCAATAAGAAAAGTGATTCATATTTATTGCAAAATTAAAGTGCGTTAATTTTTTTAAAAAAATTTTGAAAACAGAGAATCAAATAAAAAATGCAAGCCAATTTTGGTTCTATTTCATTATTTATCTAGTATAAGGAACATAAATAAAGGAAACCAGACGAATATATATCCATTGCACAATACCCATACATTCGTACATATAAATACATATACATGTCTTTATATGTACATATGTACTCATTCCATTTTTAATTTTTATGAACGTTTTATTTATTAATATCCCACTTAATAACCCATAAGGCTATATGGGAATCATTATTTAAAAACGAATTATTTAGCAGTCGATTACTTGATTGGCTTAACAAATATTAAATACTCGTATCAAAATAGCTAACTTTTTTGAAGAAGTCGTGCGGGATTTTGTGCAATGAATAAATGATGGTTGTTTGGTTTTGTTGTTGTGGTTGTAGTACTTGTTTTTTAAAGATCTTCAGATTTTTTAGAAAATTAAAAAAAATCGCATTTCAGGATCTGTATGTGGTGGGTGGCATGTGTACAGACAGAAGGAAAGTACCTAAGATACGCCTGCGCAGTGCAAGCCATTCGCAAAACACAGTACAGGCATCTATTGAAATTGTGTGTTACGGTTAAATAAGATTAGTGCAAGCATTAACAGTAATTCGGGTAAGAAAATATATTCACAATCGTTGTTAAGAGAGATGAAGATCACCCCTCCACCGAAGAACAGAACAGAAAGAAAAAAATACAAGTACAAAATCGATAGTCAGATAGTTCGGTTTGTGCAGAATATAAGGCAGCTAGTTGATATTGAAATCGATATAGTATATATACATATGTATATCTATTTTATCTATAAATATATTTGAGGTAAACACTTTTAAGCAATTAATTAAAAATCCAATGGATTTGTTTTTTTTTATTTATTTACTTATTTATATGGAGGTGGTTATATATATGGCTGTTTCTTTTCTTTTGTGTCTATGTACACATGTAAAGAAATAATATTAGTTCAGATAGATTTATTTTAGGTGCTGATCGATGATCAATCAATTGAGCTATGAATCGATGATAACATTATTTACAAAACCTGTTGCCGTTCGACATGAATCGAGGAAGAGAACAAGAGATAAAGATACAAAAAATGATGGAGAGAAAGAGAGAGAACGTGTAATAAAGGAGAGAAAAATAGGGACTAACAGTGAAGAGGAGGAGCCTGTGTAAGAGAAGATAAGGTAAATCCCCGCAAAGTGATATAGGAAAAATAAATTATTATAATTTTTAATATTTTATTTCTATTATTGATTTCTGAGATCAAAAAATCTTTAATGACCTCAAAACTAACAATATTTGAAAAAAAAACAAATCCTTTGGGATCCAATAACAGGCACACATAAGTTATTTTGAACTACTGATTTATTAATTTTATTTTTCTTTAGCTTGGGAATAGTTGCATCTGCCCTGTGAAAGGACAACGATTTCCAGTGCATGATTATATGATCGATTTAAACATTTTGTAACATGCTTTCTTGGCTCACAATCAGTATTCAATCAATATTTGAGTGTAAACGAAAGCAGGATTAATAGATAAATTCATTAACCAAAAAGAGTTTATTTTTACTATTTTTATTACAATTTTCTTTTATTACTTTTTGTCGTTTTCAGGTATCGTATTTATATCTGTTAGATGGAGAAAACACAAG
Organism: Leucophenga maculata; assembly: GCA_035044805.1. Lineage (NCBI taxonomy): Eukaryota > Metazoa > Arthropoda > Insecta > Diptera > Drosophilidae > Leucophenga > Leucophenga maculata. The sequence continues at coordinate 215,313 of JAWNNP010001094.1, forward strand.
TCGATACAAATAATTTTATGTTCAATTTATTCGCTTACTTAATTAGAAACTCGAATTTATTTTTTATTATCGAAATTTCGTTAAATATACGTAACTATGTAAGAAACATCTGAAAGGGATGCACAGAACATAAATACATAGATATAGATTTTTCTTGTTATGAGCGTGAATATGTAAAAATGTACTGATTCATGATAGTTTAGAAAAAAATTATGCCTTAAGAAAAAGAATTAAAGAGGAAATTATTTTCCAATATATATATGTGCACTTCTGCTGATAGTTGATGATGATAGAATGTGGATAGTCGTCTGTAAGTTGATATATGTATGTATATAACTACCATTTTCAGTCGACATGCAACTAATTGATTTTTGGAGTGAAAAAAGGAAAACCTATTTCTTTTTCAAATAGCTATCATTTGGGAGAAAAAAGTATGTAACATCAAGTTTTTATAGGTTTAATACTCTTTCACACGAAATTTCAAGTCGTATATATATTCCAAACATGAAAAAAGTAAAAATTCAGTAGGTGTTAGTTCACGGCTTGAATATACCCTGCATCCATTTTTTTTGATTAAAAATAAAATTGAAAAATAAATTAATTTAAAAAAAATGTTTTCCCACCTGTTCGTTTTTAGAAGATATGTATATAAGGATCAAATAGTCGTATAGTTGGCGTTGCGCGAGATTGCTGAAAAATTTAACCCACTTGATCTGCATATGCATAGTAAGTATCCATATCAACATTTATGAAAATTTTTTAACTTCTTATAGATATACAAACAGTGCACACACATATCAAAACCAGTCCAGCCAACCAACCAGCCCACTTTAACTACTGTTATACCATTTGAAAATTCGTGCGAAGAGTTTTAAATTTTCGGTTTTACCGAAGTTAATGATTTTTATTTTTTATATTATTCTGTCGGAGTGAGAGTTGCTATTGTCAGTTTATCTTAAACTTATTTTTGTCTTAAGCACATATAGTATCAATATTAATGTACCAAACTTACGTTTAGGGGTAGCGTATAAAAGCATTTTTATTATCGACAATGGCATCTTGAAATTTAAAATGATTTATTATGGACAAGCTTTTCACATATGGATTTCTTAGATGCTTACCATACTTGTTGAAAAAAAAAAACATTTAGAAATACATACTAATAAAACCTTTTCGGACTGTGTAAGATTGGTATAAAAAGAGAAAAGGCTTATGCCATAGTCTCCGAGAACGACTTTTGATAATGAAGAACAATAATTATACAAGGTGTATTTAACTGAAATGGGAATTATTTTAAAATGTCCCACTATACTGGCGCCACCTATATATCGTTTTATTTTCCTATTTATAATTCTGTTCTATTTGAATTATGACTTATTTTGAAATAAGGTCGATTTGTAGAATTTGTGGGAAATTTAGAAGGAAAAACAAATAGTTTCTGTCATTACTTTTAGAGGCTAAGTGAGCGATTGTACGCTCACTTTTCCTATGAAACGTATTTCTATTCGTTCTCTTTAAATATATACCCTACATAATGTACTAGAGATTTAACATTATTACTTTGGGTTCGCCGCACCAGCTATTTTCCAGTGGATATCATCTCTTCTAGTTCATTCACTTTTATATATTTTGACATACATACAGACGTTACTTGTGTTGTTACCTTGCGAAAAGATTCAATCGGCCATTTCACGAAAATTCCTTTTCAACCCAATTCCAATTCCCGGTGTCACGGAAACATTCTTCGGTTGGTTTAAAATCTCTCGCGTTTGGCTGAAGGATTTAGTTAAATGCAGCTTTAATAATTCGTATTAAATTCAGGTAGTGATAGAAATTTGAACAAAATTAGTTTTCGAATTATTTTGCATTATTTTTTATAAACGTTTCGTTCGACTTATTTTGTTACTTTGTACTTTACTTAACATCTCGTCAAATATTGCTGTTTATTAAACATACCAAAAACCGCTCGGTTGGTTGGTAGTGCCATAATGCCACATATTAGTTATTCTGAGTGTTTGTTTTAATGAATTATTAAATTTTTTATGTCTTATATGTGAACTAAGATTTGAATAAAGATTGCGTTTTTTTTTTATTTTTTAAATTTAGTGTACAATAAATGTGTATTTAAACATAGTAATGAGTTCATTGCAAGAAGTTGGCATGTCGTGAATAAATAGACAATAGAATAGAATAGCATTATGTCGTTTAAATTGTACAAATTGGCGGGCAAAATATTTGCTCTTATAGTTGTACTTTCAAAACAATATACATTCGTCTCTTTTTATAAAAAATTTTTTTTTTAAATTTTTTTCTCTCAACTAAGCAAATAAGTCAAATTTAAAATTCAAAATTAAAAGCAATAAAACCTGTTGTCGCATACAACAGAAACTGACACTGAATTCAGTACATTAGCAACTGAAACTAAAACTGAATTTTAAAATTCAGTCGTCCGGAGCAACTGAAACTGAATACAGTACATCAGCAACTGAAACTGAAAAAAGTACTTTTGACTTATTTCAGTACTGAATGTCAGAAAAATACAAAATACAACCCTGAAAAAAAATTTAAAGTGATGAAAAATGACATTTAGTTTCAGTTCAGTTTCGGTTCTATGCGGCAACCTCCTACTGAAATTTCAACTGAATAATTGTACAACAGAAACTAAAAATCAGTTTTAGTTTCAGTTTCTGTTTTATGTGACAACAGGTCTTTACTCAAATAATTGTTGTAATGATGACAACCATGCTAATTCCCTAGCTTGTTTCTAATAATATGTCCGAAAACCATTCCAACCGAATTTCCTTTTCGTTTTACGTGACATGCCTGAATGTGAATTAGCCCTACAACAATGCATCGATGAGTTAAAATCTTTATATGGTGTTGCGGGGACGAGTATAGGTCTCGTATAAACCGCTGTATGTATGAACTATTGGATGAGGTTCACTGTCCTGCGCATAAAACTCCAGGCTTCAATGGGCTAGTCACCTCATTCAAATCGACATGTATGGTTTACATGGGGTTCCACGTATGGAAAGCCCACTGCGTACTTGATAATACGGGATCGTCAAAACAAATTGTGAGATTGGGACATCCCAATGCAATAATTCCACTAGATCACATATATATACTATTAACATTGCGTCAGCAAAAAAAAATTTGACAATCACTCAAATAGTTTCGATTGATGCAAGGATATCATGAATAAACTTGATTGGAGTGCTTCAAAAAGTTGTAATAGGATCATTACAGGTACTAAATCATGAGCACGAAAGTAAAAACAGTTGACTTTATTGGTCTTTTAATATGCCAAGCCCGGCAAATGATGCTCAGCAGAAATATTTAAGCAAATAAGGAACACAAAACCGATGACAACGTGAATTCAGACATATTAGCTCTAACATGCGACTATTTGAGCATTTAAAATCATTGATTTTTTTACGCCAGATTAATTCCATAAATCACTACAAATAACACAAATAGCGTCCATAGGTATATTAAAACCATCTGAATGCGAATATCCTAAAAATATCAAACTTAACGTTTGGAGTGACTAATTTGACGTGGCATCACCAGTTTTTCCCATTATAGACATATATATATATTCAAGGAGATATCACGTCTTGTTTTATAACTTTTCAGGCAATTCTTTCGCTTTTCAAACAACTTCCAAAAAGGTTACTCTTTAATCCGTACATTCGAAATTTGTGTTTATGAATTTATAAGCATTGACATGATCATGTTGTGAGTGAGTAGGCACGTGGGTTATCCGAAAGTTTCTGCAATATTATATAAAAGGTAAGGAAAAACCTTTTTTTTTTTTTTAATATATTTTTTGAGATAAAGTTACTTAGAAAAACTTTTCGTTCGGACTTAAATTTGTTTAGAAACTTTTTTATATTATAGCTATTGAGCTGGACTTAAAACGACGCGAAATATGTTTAATCTCATCAACAATACTTTGAAATGATTCTATGATTCCATATTCGAAGACTGCATGGTAACGCAATGACAAATTTCAGCCAGCTATTTAAGCCATAATTTCAACCAATACGCAGTATTAATGAAGTAATTTTGAAAATTAATATGACTTAAAAAGACCCTTTGGAAAGTTGGATCCCACGCAAAAAATGTGATAGAAACTTATAAGGGGTTTTTACAAGCATATTAATTACTTGGATACACTCAAACGAGTCCATAAGTGATTGTTTTTTCCCGATTTAAATAACTTTGTAGAAGTTTATCGGATAAATCGCGTACTTGTTAAAAATATGAATTTATGCATACACTTACAATTAAATGTGCTAGTGATTCATTTATTTTGATTTTTTATCTCTATTTTATAATTAATTATTTTGTTTTTCTATTAGAGTAAAGTGTTTCTGCTTTTATTGAATGGAATTTGAAAATGCATAAATTACAGGGTGACCCAAAGCAACTTGATGCATAAAGTAAAATTAAGAAGAACAATTTATTTTATGTACGAGTATGTTTATCAACTACAAATGTAAATTCAGCTAAAGGAAAACTCATGTTCGAACGTAAACAAACGTAGTCGAAAGAAAAAAGTACAAAATAAATTAAAAAATTAAAGAATATCAAAATAATTTATGACTCTGCGCAGTGTACCTGTAATTGTCAGTTTGCATGACCATTTAGATGTTCCCTCAACAGTTGCGTGCTCAGCCTGTTCTAAGGAATCTATGTGTGTATCTGGATCCACACCAAAAGTCATCCTTGAAAATTAAGTTCGTTACATTTTTTAGTTTATTTTATATGTTCATATTTAATTTTTGTTTTTGAATAATTAATGTTAAATCGTCATCTACAGCGCAGTGCCGCAATTGTTTTTCCTATTTTTTTGTACATACGAGTATGTATGTATGTATTTATTTTTTCATTTGATTTCATCAATGACGAAGTGACAACGTAATTTCAGAAGTTTGGGCACCCAAAATTGCTCAAGACAATAATTCACAGCCATCTATAAATTCAACAAACAGTACCGATCGATAATCCCCTAAATTCCGACTATAAACCATCGACTCTGATACATATTGCTATGTAAATGATACATTTAATTTTAATTTAAATAATAATAAAAAAAAAACCCCTGCAATTTGATTGTTTCAGGATTTGCTTGGAACTTTCCAACTATCCGTTTGACATCGCTTAATGTACCTAAGTTTAGTTTAATAAGTGTTGAATCCGTTTAATGTATCTTTTAAGCTTTGGTCACTATTCGAGTATGTTGTTATTGTTATTGTTTCTTTGTATTTATTTTACGGTTATATGTTTTTTACTTCTTCTGTGTATGTACATACATACATGCATACAAAATTACATACATTCACACGTAAAGACATCGATTGTTTGAGTTATTGTATATTATATTAAAAGTAGATAGTATTAAGTATAAGTAAAATAATAAGAAACAAATAGTTTAGTTAAGATTTAGGTAAACACAATTTCATATTGAACTCAAACCTGTTATGGCTATTTTTGCAGACCATTTGCTAGTGCCGTCCAAGACGCTTTGTTTGACGGCCTTCATGTGACCGGTGTGACTCTTCTCTTCGATGCTGAATACCGCTCTAAATTGGTACATATGTGGGTAAATGTTTTGTAAGTGAATGCAATTATGATAAAAAACTTATGCAACTTTATCTGCATATGAGGAAGGTTTTGCGAACTGCTTGAGAAAAATCGCTTTAAAATAAAATAAAACCGTAGATGGAAGACTGCAACAACTTTTCAAAGTTTAAGATATCATTGAATTATTTTCAAAGTACATATGTAAATTATTACTACATAGAGAAGTTTTTGATTTTGATCTTTATCATTGTAAAATAGTTTTGTGCTCTGAGATCACATTGAAGAAATCGCAATTTTAGTTTATGGTTCAATTTTGAAGAGATGTCGTTGAGTACGTAATGGCTGCAGATAAGATATTAAAAACCATAAAGTCGTACTGCTTTCAAAAATGAAGATGTGAAGTGCGCCCAAAATGTTTTTATATTAGGTAATACTTATCATTTTCTTTGAAATCAAGCGAAAAAACCTTTGCTTAAAAATGCTAATTTGAGTAACGGTCATTTTGTTGGTACTGTACAGTCTACGAGAAGGTCTTACCTAATAAGCTCGAAAATTTCTGGTTTCTCACGCTCTCGCTGTTTCATGCGATCCTTCATTGCGGTGATTATGGAGTTTGCTTTATCTTCAGCGCCGTGCTTTGAACTTTTCTCAGCCGCACCTTTGGAGTAAAAAATAAAACAATAACGATAATTGGACACAGGAAGTTAGCTAAATAGTAGTTAAATTTCTTTACGTACGCTGTAGGCAGTCTGCATTCAGTAGATCCTTGCATTTTTCGTGACACTTGACACCACATTCCGTACAACGCACGCCCTGCCTGGCAATGCCCCAAAGCAATCCCTCGCACTCGTAGCAGTAGGTCGGTGATGTGGCTGTCCAGAGCACAAAGTTGTGCGGTGTCGTTGAGGAAATTGGGTAAATCAGTGCTTGCAGCGATTTCTTGTACACATGCATTTTCTGGTGACGAAATCAGGGGCAAATTGATAAAAAATTTTTTTTAATTCAAACAGCCACGTCTGACTTACTAATTCCTCATCATTCAGAGTCGCCCTTGGAACTGCTGACGTCAATCCTGCATTGCGCTTGGTCGCAGCCATTGTCTTTAAACGGCAAAATTAATGTGAAAACGTATTATTAAGAGTCGAATAAGGTTTTTGAAACTAGCTAAAAGCTATGCTTGGCATTCAATAAAGTACGCAAAACTATGCAGCGAAGGTAAAGATTACTATTCCAAACTGGAAAACTCAATTCAAAACTGGCAAACACTTAATTTAAACAGAATAATTCATAACGATAACTTAACAAAGATCAAGCTAAACGTAGTTTGATATTAAAAATAAAACTTGGAAATTTAATATGGAAAAGCTTAACTCGAATTTAAAGTGCGCTTAAGTAAAGTAATTCAACTAAAATACCACATAATTCAAAATGATATCGGTATAAATATGTATGTAGTTATATACTTAGGTGCTCATATACCACCAGTTGTGCTCTCATTTTCATTATTTATGATATTTGTAATTTCATGTTGCATTTGAATCTTATTTCAAAACACTGTAAAAATATGGTTAGGCCTTACTGTAAAATTGGATGAATGGCTGTATACTTTATTACAAAGAATGAATGTTGGTTACATAATATATTGGTTCTATACCTATGCATTAAAAAAAAATTTTAATAAATTTTAATTATAGATTCCTACATATCTACAATGGCAGGAGTTATGATGTTCGAGCCACCTTCCTATAACTTGTTAGAGATAACATTAAAATATATTCGAAAGGATTAATTTTTTTGTAAATATTTATGTATACACTATACAAACATGGTGTGAGTGTGTGTGTTTGTTATCATCGTTATAGATAAAACTTGTTTAAACAAACCTACGAAAAATCATTCCTAGAAAATTAACATGAATATAGAATTTTCCAGTGATTTAGTGTAGGAGGTTATAGCTTTGGTCGAGTAATATACAAATTCGAACATCGAATTCTCTTTGTACAGTTAAAGACTTAAATTACTAATTTCAACCCATTTTAAACATATATACCTTGTACCCAAGCAGTTATATGAAACAGCAGGAACATCAGATACATCCGAGTTCGATACTAAAACAGAAATTCAGATTTGTGGGGAGTAGGTTTTCGCACTGTTTGTATGTATGAATTAACTTCACTCGGAACGTGCGTGCTGCAAAAACATTGTTTTATTTTTTTAAATCAATGAAAAAATTGTTCCGCGTATTGGTATCCCTTTACTTCGCTTACTTCTGTAAAGAAGTGGAATGCGATATTAATGGACTAAACAACCTTCAATGTAGAAGGTTTCTTTTAAAGTTTTGTTCGGTGAAAACATTGAAAATCGGTTGAACAATATCTAATTTTACGCGCTTTTGTTTATTTTAATATTTTGTGTAGTGCGAGAAGTGTCTTAATGCAGCCTCGCGTAATTATTTAATTTTGTTGTTTAAAATAATAATTTGAAAAATATTTTACTAAAAAAAATAACAATAAGACGTAATAGATTTACACGATTGGAATATTTTTGAGTGCAAAATGTGTTGTTGATTGTAGGTAGTGGCGAGACCTTTTATAAGCTTGGGTCGTCGGCGTACAATACAAAAATTATAATTTTTAAGCATTTGCAATAAATTGTGTTAGATATACATACAACTCTTTAAAATTATTTAAAATGTAATGCGAGAAAAACTAATGTTCAACGTGATTAAAATGAAACAAATTAAATCGAGCTATGTATACCTTGAGCACCTTTATCCGAAATTTAGGTCAGAGATTGGGAAATAAAATAGACGCAAGTTAAGTTAAAGTTTCAGTCAGAATTTTGTATCTTTGTTTGTTTGGTTGTTTGTTGGTTGTTATTAAATGTTTTTGTCAATAGTGAATTGTACGATTTTTCGTTCGTGATTTGATTCGTGTTTTTGTTTTTGTGGTTGAAACTCACATACAGGAAAGCGATTAGATTAGAATTTTAAAAAAGTTTCATATGAATAGTATCGACATGAAATGATTAATCCCAAATGTATTGTAGATGTATGCACACAACTCTCGTTGGTTGAAAGGGTTTCTTTCTACGATAAATGAATACATAAGCTTTACTTACAAGTTCTGAGACCAGCGGTATTGACTTGCGACGTGGTCTAATGTCCGGCATACTGTCGATGTTGCTGTAGAAGGGATTATCACCGGGATGCCCATTTGCTCGTAAGCCAACGTCTCCAGGACCGGTTCCATTCTGGAAATAAAGATATACATATTAGCAATTAAACTTAAATAAACATTTACCAACTTATTTATAAAACACTTATTTATAACAGGAATTGTGATTCAAACCAAATACCGTTTTTTGTGAAAATCTATTTCGTCATCGCCCATGAGTTATCATGAGAGTCCATTGTCCATAAGAACAAGTGTTCGAAAGGTTTTTAACCATTAGTTTTAACTATCTAAACATATATCATGTGTGTATCAGCGATATCTGGACTTCCAATATTTCAAAATCAAATTTGTTTGGAACCTGCACGACTTGTTCATAATCAAAAGCAACGCATCTATGAAAATTGCCGTGTGATGTGATATATACTTGTAGTATACACACATGTAAGGTGTAGCTCTCTTCGGATTTATTTAATTTGAATTTATGTTAACAAAAACAAAAAAAAATGAATTTTTATATTGGCCATCACCGTTTGTATTTGGTCAGGGACCGAAAAAAAACATTGCACACCTCTCCTCAACAATTTTAGGTTTTAAAGAACATAAAAAGTAGTCAATTGTAATACGTATTACTCTCAACTACCTTTTACAATGCTTATCGTGTTTCAGGGGTAATGAAGGTCTTGGTCTGTGGTCCGAACAATCCTGTGAATCCATTCATCAATTTCATATTTAAAATATTAAAATCGGTATAAGATTAATTTGTAGATGACCCGCCTTACGTTATCCAACTGCAAAAGGCAGTAAAAATTAGTCAAGTTGGACATAGCTAATATCAATAAATGTATAAATATATGCTTATTATCTTCTGACC
>JAWNNP010001095.1:0-48012 GCA_035044805.1 Leucophenga maculata
ATATTTATTTTTAAGCAAGTCAAGTTGGAATAAAAAAAAAAAGCTTCGCAAGATCATCGGAGATTACGAAAAACTCTATTAGGCCACGAACAAACTAAAAGAAGCTGCGAAATGTTACTCCCATTTCTAAGGTGATTTGTTATGAAGAGCAACCAAAACCCTGAGTAATAAGTTTTCAATTCGTTTCATCTAAGATGAATACTAAACAATATAAAAAACTACTCCAAAGGGCATTTTCAAACTATTCCAACTTTTAATGATATTTCAACGTACAATTTTTATTTGATGTTTTTTTTTTTGTTAAAAATCTACAGTGAAATCTTCTTTGAGAATTATAGGGAATTTTTCTAAATCAAATTAAAGAATTTCAGCTACTTCAAATGAATATAAAAGAGTGAAGAATTTTCTTCTTGATTTTCAGCTATAGCTGACAAATACCAACATTTAGTATTAATTCCTAAAGAATATTTTTCAATAGCACAAAGGAAACGGAGGAACGGTACAGCATCTATTATCTATTTACTATATACCTTTCTCTCTCACCTATTTCAGACTCAGACTCACAAGCGAATGCTTTTCCCTTCTTGAATTCAGTTGAATTCTATGCACACTATTGAATTTAAAAATGTACGATACACACACACGCGCAATTCCCACTCTTTAAAAGATGTACGGCTTGCTACTTGATCATTTTCCCTTCTCTTCCATTCTCTACTTTCACTCAACGTTTCTCCTTCAGCACGATACCCCTTTATTGAACACAAATCTTTCAAATTTAGCCTTCATAAAGTTTCACTTCAAAAAATTAGTTTTGCAATTTTATTTCGTGCTTTCTCTTCCTAATACCTGAGCCATCATGTTGAGATTTCCCAGTGTATTATATAATAATAATAATATTTAATAATTAATATCTTTTGCCTCTGCAGTTCAATTTTGATAAAATAAACGCTAAATGTTACTTAAAATAAAGCTTTTTGTTTTTCAATTATTTGCTTTTGAGTGCAATGAGACGCCATTATGTGATGAACGCACAAACAATGCATCCTAAGACATTGATTTATGGTGATTGTGTGTTTTGTTAGGTAGCTTGTATACAATTAAACAAATATTTTTTTAATTATTGCTGGAAAATATTTGTTTTTGAAATGTTTTAATAAAATGTCTTCGTAGATTGGTATTCGTTTGCTCAAGTAAGTAAGTCTTGCCAAAATGAGATAGGAAAACATATGTGACAGCCAGAAGGAGGCGAGACAGAGCACATATAATTTATATTAGAATAAAAAAAGTATCCGAAATCAATCCAGATCGTACCTTTAGAAGGAGGCTTTTCAGTTTATAAATTTTCTCTAACTCTTTGCATTCAAAGCAAAATGTACAGCGAATCATCATCATAAAATCTGTCAATTCGCAGACCATTGTCTTTCTTTTTCAATTTTCAGCGTGCTTCACTTGGCGCACTGTTGCATATTTTCGGGCGTACACGCGCAGACAATCAGTAGTTCACATCTTGTATTGTATCTATATGAATTGGTTGCTTTTTTTCAATCTGCATTTGCCATTTTCCTGTCTGTCAGTCCGTCTGTCTGTCTGACAGCCATTGCTGAATTTATATGCTGCGGTTCAGCCGTATCCCCTTGAGAATTTTTGCAGGAAAACGTTTTATTGTTTTCATTCTCGAGTCTCACCTTAACCGAGCTGCGTATATATCTTTCGTTCGTATTGTCTGTCAGTACGCTTGTAAGTCACAAAGGCAGGCGGCGTATATTTCACAGTTGGCTTTGCCTACTTTATGAGTGTCGGCTGCAGATTTCCCAGTTGCCTTGTAAATTTTTATCACATTAAAAAGTGTGAAAAAAAAAATGAAGCATAAACTGCCCGTACGGACATTTAAAAGGACTTTGGCGCATGCATGCAGTAACGTTTTACGTAAAAAGGGTTGCACCATGGCGCAGTGTTTGCTTATGTCTGTAGACGACATTTGGGCGTTTGTTCGGCACTGCCACGCTTTTATTTTTAAGCATTTTTAAAGCCTTACTGCAACTTTTATTTAAAGTCTGATGCTCTTCTTCAGTTTTCAGATTTTTCTACACATTATATTGTATAAAATGCTATAGCCATTAGCTGTATATGACCATATTTCATAACAATAAATGCTTTAACCCTGACGTTAGATTAGAAAAAAAGTAAAAAATTTTACATTTACATTAGGAGACCATTTGGTCCTTACTTCAATTTTCATAGAAAATAGCAATTAAAAGTCAATGTTTTTCGATTTTTTTTTTGGATGCACTTCTTTACGAGTTCAATTATTTTCGCTTTTTTTGTGGATCGTGACATGTGGAATGCAATATAAAGATACATAAACTCCAAACAGTTGATGCCAAAATTAGTTATGGGACTTCCCTTTCTAATTTTGCAGAGTATAAGAAAGCTTATTGAGATTAACAGATTAGACATTCTTATTTGTATTCTGTATAAAATAAAATGACATATCGGCGACAATTGCTGGAAAATGATATCCTTAAGCTTTTCTTTCTAATTTGGACAGCGAATCTGAAGAATCTGAGATAGAAGTTGATCTAAATGACGCTGAAACAAGCTTAAACGAGCTGTTATTCGTTTCTAAAAACAAAATGGTATGAAGTACCACACCGACCACTCATAATATGATCTCAATCCGAGGAGGACCAACTATATACGCTACATCCAGATGCAGTGACATGATGTCAACTTTTTCGCTGTTTTTTTCACTGCATACAACGTACTAATCGACGTAGTCAACCACAAAATATAATTTCGAATGCAATTAAATGAGTCGAACATCAGTAAAAATGGTTCAGAACTGAAAATACAGACTAAAGTTCCCACCATGGGACAACCATTTGCCAAAAGCTCACCTATTGTAAAAGGAACACAAATCCCTAACGAAATATAACGGAACTCAGCTGCTAATTAAGGAAGTTCAAAACTCAAATCTATGGGCAGAGTACAAACATCTGCGTTTAAATCGCCGTTTTTCAACAAATTTCGAGTTCAAAGCATTCTACTCTGGTTTTTAACGCTAGCCTTCAGAAAACCCTGATGATCTTGACATGTTGACTTCTGCATACTTCTTGATAGGTGCACCATTTGATATCACTTTTATCAATTTTAAACGCCTCAACAAACTTTCTATCCATCCATCATAAACAATCATGAACTCAGTTGTGCACTTTAGTTTTCAAAGTTACCTTCACTGTCGCTCTCACTCTCTCTCTCTCTTTCTCTCACAGCACACTTTTTGGTAGAAATAACTACTTCGCTACTTCCGTTTTGCTTACGCAATGTCTTCTGTGCTGTTGCAGCCATCACAAGTTGTTCTAATTTTTCATGCTGCCGCGGTTGCTGTGGCTGTTTGCGCAAAGTCAGTCATGCCTTTCTCAACTTATATAATAACAACTTGTAGCTTGATGCAAGTAGTGCAAAGAAGACTTTAACAGCGTCGACGAAGTTGCTACTTGATGTGCTTTTGATTTTGATTTTGATTTCCTGTTTCCTACGGTTTTTTGAAGCTACTAACGTAAGTAGCTGCGTAACAAATTTAAAGACCGACAAGAACGCGTATGTAGCAACAGCAGCTAAGATGCTCATCACAAACTCTTCCGTTTTCCGGCATACACTTCCGTTTCTCCAAGCAGCCACTTCCGTTGCCACAAGGCACACACGTGGAATATTTTGACATAGTTAAATTGAGTTTCAAGTTAATTTGTGTGCTTGACTGCTATGCTTATCCGAATTCGTTGCGTCCTCCTATGTACATACATAAGACTTCATACGCATAAAAACGCATGCATAACATTCGAACTTTCTTACTTTCCTTTTGGATGGCTTGCTTTGGCAAACCAATACAAGCGCATATTTTAATAGTAATTGTGCGCTGTGCACTGAAAATTGTATTGTGTAACTTTTGCATATTTATTATAACTTGAAAGCAATTAAGAATGCTGCTGTCATGAACACAGGACTTCGTAAAATCCCGCCTTCTTCCTTATGCAAACTTAGGTACACAGGCTTTCAAATTGCTTGTCATAGCGTTTCTTTTGCAACTATTCATAAAAAATAATAAAATAAAATAGTTTAATTAATTAAGTTTAATAATTTTATCCGTCATAATGACTAGCGTCAGATGTTTAAACATCTGACGCTAGGTTCATCATCAGCGAACACATTGATAAATCTGTAAAAAGCTTGTAAGCCTAAGTTTTCTAGGAAAAACATATATAAGCACTGATATTTTTTATATCAGATTCTGTTGATACTCAAAAATGTGCTCTCGTGTGAATGCTTCATAGGGTCATGAGCTCATTATGTCCTTGTTGTGTATCAGTTTGAGTAATACTTACGACGAGCAGGTATATTGTGTTTTGTAACAAGATAACCTGATAGCTGTGACCTGGTAGTACTAGCATGCAAAAACTTTGCACCCCTTTTTACGAAAATTGTGCGGACGGAGGGGTATGAAATTTTACATACTTTTAGTTTATATAGAGAAGGAGTGCAGAATGCTAATAATTTTTCAAAATAATGCATTGAAAATAAATTAAATCAAAAACAACAAACCGTTACAAAATCAGCCATTGCAAGTAGCAAATACCAGAATAATATATAAAATCTACCAAAAAATACCAATAAAAGTGTCATCGCGCAAATATTTTATTATATTTTAGGCATAAATGCAATACCACTCTTAAACACATCATATTCCATGGATTTGTTTTTTATATGAAATATTTTTAAGAAAATTGCCTTCCTTCTGAGTACGAATGCAGTACATATTTAATAAAATCGAGCGGGAACAATTTTTTTGATTTTCGTCAGTATGCCACGTCAATAAATGCACCATTGCAGTATTCCTTAGCTTCAAAAGTACTGAGCATGTGGTTAACTATTCGATGTAGCTGTTCGGGAGTGCCATGTCCAGCACGGAACCCAAACTGATTTCGGTATAATACCACGGGATTCCACAAATCCACCAAGCCGGGCCACAAACAGTTTTTCCTAAACCTTAGATATAGAACACAGAAGACTGATCGGCCGGTATGAGTAAGGGACATTTTCCGGTTTGCCTGGCTTGTGGATCATGCAGATCATGGCGATCTTCCACTGGGAGGGAAAGTGTTCCTTGGAAGTGTTCCTTGTCAGAGCGCCACCACTTACCGTTTACGTCGAGTATAGGCATGTGCCGAATCGGCTGTCATTTAATTCGCCTTGTAGCCTTTCATAAGGATAATGAAGTATCACCGCTGCAGTTCATATTTTCTCGAAGAACCTTGCTCGTTGCTCCTGAAGCGCTTCTTTAAGCTTTTGAGCAGCCTTTTGCCATTCGGCTTTATCGCGCGGATGCTGCGTTCGCATAAAACGTTTCGCAATTGTCTCTTTATCCTTAACAGAGCACATAGTTCTGAGTTTAAAGTGCAAGCGCCACTAAGGGGCGACGTGCCGCAGTGTTCTGGATCTTGCGCGAGAGTAACTCTAAAACAAAAGCACTATACTGGCTGGATTTGAACTTCATATTGAGATAAATGGAGTTTATAAGGTTCCTTTGGAAAACTGCGATGTCTTTGTTTCTATTAATCAGTCTAACAGCTGTAGGGATTAGCACGGCAGCTACATCTAGCGTAATGATGTGCGGCAGGTGGTTTGAGTTTAGATCGAGACGTTCCTGAATGCTGAGTTTAACATGTGGTATGCCTTGGTATAAAGCGAAGTCGATACTTGTTGAGGCACCTGTAGCTAGAGCGTTCGCTGTGGATGAACAAATGTAGCTAACCAGCTCGTTTCCCCTTTTGTTACTTCTCCCTTCGCTCACCATAGCCCATGTTTGGCGTTTCAGTCCCCTCCCATTAAAAATTTGTGCTTCATATTGCCCATTAAGACGGCGAAGTTGTTGTCAGATCATGAGAAATTGGGTGGGCAGCATCAATTTCGACTTCACCAAGGGCTGTGAAAACTGTTACGGAGGCTAGTTGAACCTTGTTAGAGAATACGGGCTTCGTGGGGAAATTTTGTATGCCTTTATTACTCAGCGTTGCCAGATTTACATATATATATGTATATATTTTTTTTTTTTGAAGCAAGAGCATAGCAACTCACTCCGGGACAGCTATTAGTATTACATAAAGCAATAACAATTTTATTGGTTTTAAGGTATTTTAGTGTCAGTTCTTTATATACCTTTAGCTTTCAATATCCATATTCATCACTGTCACTCTTTCACACTATGTGTTCCTAGTTGCTTTGTGATTTCGTCTGCGGCGCTTTGACATGCTGTGCTTCTGCTGTTCTATTTTTTATTAAATTGCAATTTTCCAATAGCAAATTTCAATTTTATTTCTCGCAGCAGAAAAATAGAACAGCAAGGCTCTACAAGCGATAAGTGCTAAACTAAAAGAAATCAGCTTCTATGAAATACAGAAATGGAAAAACGTGATAAAAGAAACAAAAGCAGTTTGAATCAGTGAAGCACACACAGCCACACCAACAAACCGATACAAGCATATAAACTTCTTTTCTGTTTGTAGCATACAAATAGGCGACGACATGTACGTCTAGCTCGATCCTTCGTTTTTTCGTTCGTTCGTTGGCTTCTTTGTTTGAACTCGTTGCAAGGTAAATATTTGCTAAATTGTTTGCAGATTTTTCTTAACACATCAAGGCGTGCACACACAGACACACATAAACACTCACAAAGCAAAAACAAACAATAAAAAAACAAACACTGTAAAGCACTCACACAGTCACACACACACAAAGTGCTTATGTATTCACAGCCAAAATCATGCCCACATTCGACATCATTTCAATGGTTTCACACGTTCACAGTTTTGCATTATGTTTTGTTGTCCTTGTCGCTAGATTCAACAACATTTGCATACCCTACGTGTTCATTATGAGTGTTGGGTGTATCGGTTCTCATTTACTTATGTAAGTGCACTAACCAAAATAAGAAAGAACGCAACAATCAACATATTCGCCCAATAATAAATATAAAGAACAATGAATGGCCGTCAACCGTCTTCAGGTCATGGCCACATTAAGGAAGGTGCACCCACCTCCATAGTCTAGTGCGCGCTGGCGCCAGTTGTTTTGAATGCCAAGTACGGAGAGATCTCTCCACACCTGGTCATTCCAACGAGTGTCCGGTCGTCCTCTATTTCAGCGTCCTACAATCAAGCTTGGGCCTCCCATGTTAACCATGCGTGCTAGAGCTCTTACATCCATTCGAATGGGTGCTCAATCCAGTGGAATTTTATGCGCTGGACTATGTCAACCTCATCGAATAGCTCGTACAGCGGGCGGTTCATACGGGACCTAAACTCGTCGCCGACTTTAACAGGACCAAAAATCATGCGAAGAATCTTTATCTGACTCAATCACGGTCCATGCCTCTGCGCCATACAATAGGATCGGGAGTATCAGCGTCTTATAGATCTTGATTTTCGTCTTTCGAGACAGGGTTTTACTTCTAATTTGCTTGCTCAGCCCAAAAAAGCATCTGTTTGCAAGCGTGACCTCCAGGCTGACGTTGTTATTGCTGGTTATCTCGGATCCAATATAGACGAAGTTTTCTACACCGAAATTGAAATTCTCCATAGTCCCTGACCATCCAAGACGCGATGACGGAGTGCGAGAAGACACCAAGTACTTCGTCTTGCCCTCATTCATCGCTAGACCCATGTGCCGAGACATTTTTCAATCTCTGAGAACGCCTTGCTGACTCGCCGTTCCTGCGTGCCGATGATATCGATGTCATCGGCGTAAGCGAGCAGCATTATTTTCTTTTGAAGGATCGAGCACGACATACTCTGTATGCGTAGGATGTATCCCATCAGAAGATTGAAAAAATCGCACGACAGAGCATCGCTCTGCCTGAAACCTCTCTTGATATCAAAGGGGTCGGAGAGGTTTTTGGTCTGAAGCCACACTGATATCTTCCTATCAGTGAATCCGTATATGACATCACCCTATTACACAATACGCGCGACAGAATCTTATATCCGATGGAAAGAAGACTTATTCCGCGGTAGTTGGCACAAACAGCAGGGTCTCCTTTCTTTAAGACAGTCATTGGGTATGCGTTCATCAGACCATATCATGCATACAAGCTTGTGCATACTCCTAACCAACTCTTCGCCGCCGGTCTCGAATAACTCAGCTGGCAGCCCATCAGAACCTGCCGCTTTGTTATTTTACAGTTTTTTATCAACCGAATCGACCAATTTATAGTCTGGTGGCTCTAGAATTTTGCATCATTACCTAGTGGTTCAGGTGTCATTTTGCAACCGGAAGTATTGTGCGCTCCATCGCCTCTTAGTAGGTTGGAAACATGACTCCTACATAATCTCAGTGATTCCTGTAAATCGGTTATTAATTTTCCACTTTTTGATAAAATTTTCGAGCTTCTGTCACCCAACCTCCTCAAATTCACGCCATTGCTGCTTCATTTTCTCCCGTCTGAAAAGGCGGGTCTCTTCATTTCTCTCGATATCACTCTCCAACAGCTCGCGTTGCTCGAGTATGCAGAGTTAGCCGATAGGAAGCACTCTTTTCTGCAATAGGATTGCCAAACTCCTCTTCGTACCAATAGTTAGTCAATGACCTCCTTGGTGGCCCAATCCATGAAGTGGGTGATGTGTCACCACTGCTTACAAATTTCATTAGAAGACGGAGATGTTGCTCAGAGCACTTGGGAGAGTATGTCGGAGAAGGCTTTTACGGTTTGTCTAGCTTTTATTGCAATACGTACCTTGGCCCGAGTCAATACTGGGTTCACGTACCGTTCGCACATCAAACACGCTCGAAGCGTGCCTTCCATCAATCATTCATTTCGTAGCTCATAGTATGATCGGTGTGAATCTGGAGACGAGACTACGTAGTTTTCTAATTACCACGAAACTGCATCCAAATTTGTGCTTACTCTCATGGCAGCTATAGTAGATGTCACGGGACGCTTTTTAGAACAGCCTTGCCTATCGTATTTTCTGAAATGCAGTGATGTCAGCATTGCATCTTTCGAGGACATCTCATTCCTATTAACGGTGCGAACATTTCAGGAGCATATCCGTAATTCGTCATCGTAGGTTTTTATCCGAGGCTACCTTGATGTGTACAGAGGCTACCCAAGAGATACGTATCCTAACTGCTTGCGCCTTTTTTTAGAAGAATCATTGTTAGTTATTCCCAAGTGAATGGCAGTCAACAAATTTTCTCACAATTTGAACATCTGCCAACGACCCCATCTCTCAGAATATTACTTATGTAGTTACATTCTTTAGATAATTCATATTCAGGAACAGATCAAATGTACCAAAAGAAACGAATATATTGCCAAAGCAAGTGTAGGGTACACGCTATTCTATAGCTAAAACTGTGAATTTTCGATTACTGCTTTGTTTTTTAAAGAAAAAATATTTCACTTCTATAAAAAAAAAAAAGTGCATCAGTTGTTACTTTGATGTTGCTTTTATCTTTTTTTCTTTGTCATTTGGGTTGTTGTGATTGCAACAACAACAACAACAATGCAAAACCAATCTTTTGACAGCAACAAATTGTTTTTCTTAAGTTTTGTTTAGTTTTCTTGCTCATTGCTTTGTCATTCACTTCATTCGTTCGTTCGTTGTTCTTTCTTTTCATTGTATTTAGGGTTTTCTCAATTTTATTTTTTTCTTTCTCCAATGTGCTGCTTATTGGTTTCCTGTGCTTCACAGCATTTGCAACACTTGACGACACTTCAATGTGTCATTAGCATTTCAGTGTTGAACAACATCACATTGCTTGCGAGTTGAGTTTCAAGTGATTTATTCATGCAACTACAAAGCTTACAAGGAACGATGTTCAATGACACATATTGCTTCTCACAAGATGTGAGAGTCGATGTTGTGAAGCACTTGGAAGGTGACAGTTTGAATTAAATTTTTAAGTTTTGAAAACTGAGACACAATTCACTAAAATCGCTAATAGAATGCCTGAAGGCCGGTAAAAAAAAAAAATGAGAATTATAGAACACTTTTATCTTGGGAGAGTTTGAGAGATTAAGTGCCAGAAAAGAAACTCGAAAAATTTGTCAAAAGTTCAAGAGTCCGACAGATGGCTTTAAAAGCCCAGAATAACTTTCAGTAAGAACCAAAATGAAAATCGTTTTACAGATGCGCAGGAATCTCTGAGATTATGGAGAAGTCTTTTTTTTTTCATCCAATCGGAAGCGAGGAAACGACATATAAACAAAGAAAAACAGGCACATAATTAGCAGCTCATATCCAAAAATATTCTAATAAAACCAAAAAAATATAAAATTAATAAATAATAAGATGTAAAGCGCTACGAAGTGCACGAGTTACTTAGTATGAATATTGTTTAAACTGTTTGTGAATCATTAAATACGAGTATGCGCGTACGTAGTGACGCTGTTCTATTGAATGCGTGTGTGTGTGTGTGTGCTTTGTTGGCTATTCCATTATTTATAAGTCTTAAACCATATTCTTTTCCCTGCAAGACCGTCTGATCTTCCTTCCGCCCTAGTCTTAGCCCAAGAGGTTCAATCAAACCACGAGCGAAGTTTTGAAGAGAAGGCCCAACAAATTGAGCAAAAACAAGAAGTCAGGAACAGAACAGAGAGAGAGAGAGAGAGAGAGAGAGAGAGAGAGAGAGAGTTGTTAAACTCCTAATAGATACAGGGGTTTCCAAGAATTATATTAAACCGCTAAAAGAATTAAAACATATAACTTCAGACTACCTAATCGCACAACATTTGACGGAATAACCGGACTTGAATTACTTAAACTGGACATTTTTTTTTATTTATTTGTTTGCAATCTGTCCGGGGACATTCAACAAATTTTTTAATTAAATTATAAAGAAAATGTAGAGGATTGACAATCCTCCAGTGAGGTCTGCCAATATAATATTAAATATTACTTATTTACAACTTAGAACCTATGAGGGAGATCTAGTACATGATATCTTTTTAAGCGGCGAGCATCTGCGCTATTGTCTAATAAATTTATAGCTAATGGGTTTTCATGGTAATTCAGTCGGGTTATATACATTTCAGTATGTTTCTTTATTTTCTCAAGAACATAACATATATTGAGGTCTTTATGTATTTCGACGTAACTTATATAACAAAGTGCCCTGACAATATTTCTGAGCATAGATGATTGGTATCTTTGGAGAATATCTATATTAGAAGTAATTGCTGTACCCCAGAGTTGTAAAGCTGGCCTTAGTATGGATTTATGCAAACGAATTTTATTTTCTAAACTGAGTTGAGATCATGTTTAGCAACATCAACATTATTTGATTTTCGAAAATCTGCTGTAAAAATGGTGTATAGTACGGGCCCGAGTACGCTTCTTTGTGGCACTCCAGCATTTATAGGGAACAACTTCGAGCATTCGTCAGCATGTTGAACATAAAATTTTCGGTTGGAAAGATATGATTTAAACATTACAAAATAAGGAGCTGGAAGCCACATTTTCGAATGCACCTTTTTTTTTTTTTTTAACAATGCGATGACATTGTTCAATTGTGCTGTACTCCCTCCTGAATCCAAACTGTTGTTTCGGTATGATATTGAAGTCCTCCTGGTCCAGTAACATTCTTCTTGAAAGTATCCTTTCGAATACTTTAGAGAATGTCAACAGCAAATTTATTAGACGATAAGATGATGCTTGATTTTGAGGTTTCTTCGGTTTTAGCAACATTTACTTCAGCGCATTTCCATTGGCTTCGGTAATATTCTAGCCTGAGCATTGCATTGTATATGTATGAAAGAAGTTTGATACATTTTTTTGGCAAGTTTTTAATGGTGATGCCATCAATTTTGTCGTAACCTGTTGATTTCTTTACTGTAGTAGGTCGTAATGGCAAACTAATTTGGCAGGCGGAACTTAGGTAATTGTTAACCTCTGTCATCGTTGCTTGGTCTTGAAAAACGGAATGTAGATGTATTGCGAATGGTTCTGCTGTTTCCTTATCACTTTTGCAAGAATTTCCATTGTTGTCAACTATTATGGTTTTTCTTTTGGCTGGTAGTTTGAGATATCTGGTGGCCCCCCAAAGGACTTAAATTTTTAAGATACTCTGACGTTGCAGCGTTTTCAATTTCCCACAGTATGTCCTTGAGTTCTTTTGTAACCTTGTTTAGTACTGCTTGTCGATTTGGCTTCGGCATGCCTACCACTTCTTGCGAAGTTTTCTTTTATTTTTAATTAATCGTCTCAGTTCTGTTGACACGTAGGGTTTACTTGGTTGATTTGGACTCGACTCTGGGGTACAGTATGTCCAGCATCTATTCATAAGAATTTCTATGGCTTCATCAATTTCATCTCCAGTTAAGGCGTGTTTTGGTCACTAGTCTGCAATATTAGTTTGCCTTGTAATAATTCTGTAAAGTCTTGATTTAAATTGAACTTTTGTACCATATGTCACCTTAAATGGAGAATGGACGGAGCTTAGATCAAAAGTTTCCTCAATGCGAAGTTGGTGTTGCGGAACTCCATTGTAAACGACATAATCTAATCTTTGTAAAGCTCTTTACCTTTTGGTTTTGCAATCCGAAATCCCCACCATTGATGCTTTGAATTGAAGTCGCCACCTACTAGAAAGCGATTGCCAAGACTTTGAAACAATAATTAAAAGTCATCTACTTTCAAAGCTGATCTTGGAGGAACATATATCGCGGATACAGATATTACAGAATGTATACATTTATAATTTTATTGTAGTTGCCTGAATGTCATTTTGGCAATATTTTTGGCAATTATAGCAGCACCACCCCTAGCTCTACCTGAAGGGTGGTCTGATTTTATAATTTCGTAACCATTTATTTTAAAATAATATTCAATATCCATGAAATGTGTTTCAGATATTAACCTAACATCAATGTCATTCGATTTTAAGAATAGATTTATTTCATTATAATGATTGGAAAGCCCAATGGCATTCCATATGGAAGATCTGGTTGCATAATTTAGATACAATCTTAAGAATCATTGTGAGAAGATTGTTGTTTGATGACTTCGTTGGCATTTGGGTATTGATAAGCGAAGGTTTTTGTGTATTGTTTTGCTGTGGTTTGGCTTGATTGGCAAATGAACGCCTACCTTTTTTCAGTTGCTCGTAGATTTTGCAACCCTTATAGTTCTCTAAGCAGTTTGCGCATTTTGGAGGTTGGTTGATTTTTGGACAATTCGAGCTTGGGTGACTAAAGGAGCATTTCACACATTTACATTTTTTGTTACAGTATGACTTGATAAGTCCAAATTCTTGGCATCCATAGCATTGTACAATTTCATTAATTTTTTTTTTTTTTTTTGGATGCTCGACTGTTACTTTAAATCATAAATTTCACAATTTTTGTTGTCTGGCTCAAGGTCAATGAAAAAAAAATTCCGTGTCTCAGCTTCTTCCAGATTGGCTCCTTTGTCAGTTTTCTCTACAACATCGATTTTATCGCTTAGTAAAGCGAATGTGTTTCTTGATGTACTAGGTCCAAAGTCTAGGGCCAGAAGCTTTTTAATTAATTGTGGAGAGTTAGCGTTTCTCCGTTTTAATGCGTGAGGTTTGGAAGTGCATTGCTGTCATTCCATCTTCCCGTCGTCGCTAATGTTTGCTAATGTTTAACACAGCTTATTGTTAAAAAAACTGTTAACAGTAAACTGGACTTTAAAGACAAAGTATAACCTACACCGGTTCTGAAATGATTAAATTTTTAAAGTATTCAAGTGTGAACTTTGCGAATTTGGAAGATATTTTGGTACCCCAGGCAATAGGTATTACATGTGGTTGGCAAAGTCCAGCGCATCAACGCCTGCACTAGGCTAGTTAACTCATTTGACTGGTTAAATAGAGCTCATGGCAGAGGTGGCTTGTTCGCTTTAAAAATGGTGATTATGAGCTCAAAGACAAGAAAAGGCTGGTTAAGCCAACAAAGTTTGAGGACGAAGAACTGTTCATTTCTCTTTGTAAAACAATGCCAAATGCTTCAGGAGTTCTCAGAATCATTGGGATTTGATGATGATTTGTATCTAAAGCAAGGAAACTGGGTGCCATTGTAGTTGAAGCCGCGTGACGTCAATTCTGAGTTGTTTCTCGAACAGCAATAAATTAAGTGTTTTTTGCACATCATCGATTACACATTATTCTCCATAAATTGCTCCTTTCAACTACTTCTTGTTCCGGTCAACGGCAGAAATTAAATTCATATGAAAATGCATAAAATGCGTCGATGTATGAATTGCCTCAAAAGATGTGCGGCTCGTCTAAGCTGGTATCCACAAATTGCTAGAAAAATGGAAAAAGTTTTGACCAGCGGCGGGCATATAGAATAATAATATATGTTTTTTTTTTTACCATTTTTGGCACAAAAATTTAAAAAAAAGCCTTCATTATTTATTGCAGATGCCTATAAAATGTCGACATAAAAATGTTCCTTCCAAATATTATGGAAATAGGATGCATACACACAAAACTGTTGAATTGCCTAAATAGCTGCGCCATTTCCGGGTGCCTCATGACATTTAATATTTTCTTTTTATTTATATTCAAGATTGTGCAACTAACATGCGATGCAAAAACCAAAAATTGTCACTTGCCACCTTTCATTTTGATTTTTGACTTTTTTTTTTCTATTTGATTAAGCCAGGTTGTTATTAATCGTAAATACCCGGCGCTGTAATAATTTTCTGGCCGAATGATTTACTTACTTTTTGCTTTCGACTTGGCAAACCTCAGCATTGCAGCAACAGGAATCACTGGCACAGTCAAATGCTTCACTGAATTTTAATGATTTTTAATGAGCACCGGCATAGCATACTCAACAACGCCTTCTCGCTTACACGCATTTAATGTCGAAGCTTAAGTATAAAATAAACAAAAAAAATAAAAAAAAGATTTAAAGAAAGAACTTACAAAAATGCGGCTGAAATCCGTAAATCTTCAAGCAGGCAGGCTAAAAAATCAAATTAATAAATAATAATTGCCCCATAGGCGCAACGAGCAGCAGCAACGGCAGCATAACAACGACGCATTTTGAGGATGCTCAGGATTACGAGATATAAAAAACGTCAAAAGAAAGTAATGGGAGGCCATGCAAGTGTCAGACTTTGGGTCACTTGGGTTCGGTCTGTGAATGCGCTTACAAATTTATTATCGTTCTGAAAAGTAGGCAACACGCATTAACACGCACACACACAGACACACCTTGTGCGCCTTTGACCGGCTTTTGCTAACAACCGGCCTGCCTACTGTTGCCAATAAATAATCGATAAATAAGTTGTTAATCCATTTGCACTTTGCTATGCTACTGCCCCCGCTGCCCGCCATACACTTGAGCTGCCTATAAATCGCTTGTAACGCTTATACGACTGGGCGGCGCTGTTCGATGATAAAGTAAGACCAGCGTCATAAAATAAAATAAGTAGCATTTTTAATGAAATTTTCGACGATTTGCGGTCAACACGCAATTCCCAAATATCACATACACACACACACATAACAGAATTTAATAGCGATTACACTTACTGCAGCGCCTGTAAGCATGCTATAATATTTTTCTTTAGACACTTCAACTTCTTAAATATTTTGCTTTCCGAGCCGTTTGTGCTTCTGATTCGAGTTTCGTAAGCGGCAAAACATAAATTAAACATGTTCAACATGTTCAAGAAATCACACAAATATGTGGCATCAACTTAGGTGCAGCGCTGTGCCTTTGCGTCGCAAAATAAAAGAGCGTTAGGCATTGATTTACTTCAAGTGTATGCAATACTATTTACCAAAATGGACCGTGTTTCTTTTATTGTAATTTGATTTGGTAATTTTTATAAAAATATATGTAAAAAATATTTATTATTAATTTTACAACTCAGAATATTCTATTCAGAAACGCTTAGTTGCACAAAATTCCCTACATTTCATTCATTTTTAGATTAAGACCTTAAATAAACACACAATTTGTGCACATTTGCTTCACCCTACAAAGTTACAAAAAAATAACTCAGCTACAAGTAAGATATACGACTACTTGTTAGCTAAATTACCCTCATCAATTAAATAAATTCGCAACGACAGCGGGAGTCTGACAGCGAAGTCTGAATATTAGCAAAATAAAAGTGTAAACAAGTATGGGAGACTACGGAAGGTTGCCAAGTTGACAGACAAATTTTGTGCGCAAGTTGTCCCATTTGATGTTTAAATATATAATTTGCACCTAGCACGCGCAGAAATAGGCATACTCGCACATTCACATCGCACATACTCATACGAAGACAAATCGAGTATGTTCTAGCAGCAGCTTTCATAGCTCTTTCATACATTCGAATAAGGTGAGCAGTCCAGTACAGCCGCTGGAATTTAATGCGCTGGACTATGTCAAACCTCATCAAGTAGCTCATACCGCTTCAATCCATACGGGACCTAAAGTCGTCTCTGACTCTAATAGGACCAAACATTCTGCAGAGAATCTTTCTCCCAAAGACTTTAAATGCCGTTTCGTCTGATTGAATCACGGTCCATTCCTCTGCGCTATACAATTAGGAGCGGGAGCATCAGCATCTTCTAGATCTTGATTATCGTCTTTAGAGAGAGAACATTACCTCTAATTTGCTTGCTTAGCCTAAAAAAGCGTGATTCTTCGCCTGATCTACTGGCTGACGTTGGTTCTGCTCAATTTGAATCCAAGGCAGACTAAGTTTTCTACAACACAGAAGTTGCATTTCTCCATCGTCACAGACTGACCAAGACGCAATGACGATATGCTACAAAGCACCAAGTTCTTTATCTTGTACTATTCAACGCTAGACCCATGAGACGTGACTGTCTTTCTATTTCCGAGAAACTTCTTGCTGACTCACAGTTCTTGTGCATTGATGACATCAATATCATACGCGTACGCAAGCAGCATCAGTTCCTTTTGGAAGATCGGTCACGCTATGTTCTGTATGTGCAAGCACTGCTGTAGGATGTCTTCCACCAGCATATTGAATAAATCGCAAGATAAAGCGTGACCCTGCCTGAAACCTCTCTTGGTATCAAAGGGATTGGAGAGGTTTTTCCCCACCCTGACAACGCTTTGTGTGTTAGATAGCGTCGCCATGCAAAGACGGACAATCTTTGCCGGGATATCTAGTGCAGACAGGGCGTCGAAAAACTACGATCGTATTGCCTTTAAAGTCAACAAATATGTATGGTGTGTTCTTTGTTGAACTCACGGGTCTTTTCCAAGATTTGGAATAATGTGAATATTTGGTCACTGGTCGATCTTTTTGGTCTGAAGCCACACGGATATTGTGCTATCAGTGAGTCAGTCAGTCACAGAATCTTCTATCCAATGGAAAGAAGACTTATTCCGCGGTAGTTGGCGCAAACAGCGGGGTCTCTTTTCTTAAATAAACGACAGAAGACACTGAGATTCCGTTCATCGGACCATATCTTGCATAAAATTTGGTGCATACTCCTAACCAACTCTTCGCCGCCGGTCTTAAATAACTCAGCTGGCAGCAAATCAGAGCCTGCCACTTTGTTATTTTTCAGCTTTTCATAACTGAATGGACTTCGTTATAGTCCGGTAGCTCTACAATAGTGCCATCATTAACTGGTGGTTCCGGCGTCATTTCTCTTTCGGCGGTATTGTGCGCTTCAGCGCCTCCGAGTAGGTTGGAATAATGACTCCTCCATAATCTCAGTGATTCGTGTTCATCCGTAACCAGATTTCCATTGTCATCCTTACAGAAAGTTGCTTCGAGCTTAAAACCTTCAGTCAGACGCTTGATCTTTTGATAGAATTTTCAAGCTTCATTTCTGTCACGTAACATCTCAAAAACCTCAATCTCCCGCCTTTCTTGCTCCTTTTTCTTGCGTCTGAAAGGGCATTTCTCATCTCTCCGTTTTTTCCGATATCGCTCTTTTACAGCTCGCGTTGCTTCCGACTGCAGAGTTCGCTCCTAGGAAGCATTCTTCTCTGCTGTAGCATTGCGACACTCCTCGTCGTACCAAGAATTCTTCTTAGGTTTTGTATAACCAATGACATCCTTGGCAGCCCTATCCATGGAGCGGGTGCTATGTTTCCACTGCTCACATATATCTTGAGAAGACGCAGAGGTTTCCCGGAGCTGCCGGGAGAGCGTGTTTAAGGCTTCGGCGCTCTGTTCTGATTGCAGCTGGCCGACGTCTATCTTTCGTTGCTTGTTGGCTCTTACAGTTTGTACCACGTTGAGCCTAGTGCTTCTCTGGTTGCGACAAGATAATGGTCCGAGTCGATGTTGGTACCACGTTGTGGCAACGTCTCTGGCTGGGTTATCCTTAGTGTGTGCCCAGAGTCCGTCACGACAGAAATGTATAAAGGAGACGTGACCTAGGCCGGATGTGTTAGATAAGTACAACTCAAATAATTAAGAATTGATTTACAAGATTTACTCATAATATTGTTGTGACTTAAATTTACGGAAAAACCTTAATATTACGCTGGAAAAGCGTGGGTTATTTCCTAAGCGCTACGATGCCGAAGGCATCTATTATTAACTACTATAGTATCTAAGCTCCGATCCCGTGAGCTGCTACGGTTGTCCCGAATGCCGTGGTTACTAATTACTTCTAAGCTCCGATCCCGTGAGCTGCTACGGTTGTTCCGAATGCTGTGGTTACTAATTACTTCTAAGCTCCGATCCCGTGAGCTGCTACGGTTGTTCCGAATGCTGTGGTTACTAATTACTTCTAAGCTCCGATCCCGTGAGCTGCTACGGTTGTTCCGAATCCTGTGGTTACTAATTACTTCTAAGCTCCGATCCCGAAAGCTGCTACGGTTGTCCCGAATCCCATGGTTACTAATTACTTCTAAGCTCCGATCCCGAAAGCTGCTACGGCTGTCCCGAATGCCGTGGTTACTAATTACTTCTAAGCTCCGATCCCGAAAGCTGCTACGGTTGTCCCGAATCCCGTGGTTACTAATTACTTCTAAGCTCCGATCCCGAAAGCTGCTACGGTTGTCCCGAATCCCGTGGTTACTAATTACTTCTAAGCTCCGATCCCGACAGCTGCTACGGTTGTCCCGATTCCCATGGTTACAAATTACTTCTCTACCAAATATATTTCTATTACTGTGCCTACAAAAATGTTGTTCGTACATCCAACACGCTCGTTGCGTGCCTTCCATTAATCACAACATAATCAATTTGTTTTTGTAATTTGATTGGAATATAGCCATATAGCCTTGTGGAAGTTAAGGTGTTGAAATCTGTTGCTGCTAACAACAATGTTCCAACTGTCTCCATTATTGAAGGAAATGTCATGAAGGCAAATTATTCTCCTAATGTATTTGTCCATTAAAACCGTGTTTGGGACAGATCTCGTGGAATTCATCTTTAGCATCGTCGTCTATATCTTCCACGAAACCATATCGTGCTTACTCTTATGGCAGCTATAGTAGTTGTCACAGGACGCTTTTTTGGAACAGCCCTCCTCTATCAATCGTATTTACTAAATTGCAGTTATGCCTACCTAGTAACTTTCGAGGATCTCAACCAGCTGGATATTTGCACCATCACTATTAAGGATGCGGACAATTGAGGTGCATATCCCTTAATCGTAGTCCTTATACTGTTTGCGGGGGTCTCCATCATAATAGTTGTCTAACACGAGGCTTTCATTTCGTATTTACTGCAGTCCCAAGTGCAGTGCCTCAACCCCTAATTAAATGGAATGTTTTTCGCCTTCTTACAGTTTGCTCACATACGAACGGCTGTTCAGATGTTGCTCTATCGAGCAGTCTTTAGTTTACTTACTTCAACTACTTATATTAAATAAATAAATAATATTTTTGCTTGGATTTGAAAGCGCTTTAGTCATAGAAGAAGGTGAGGCTTATGCCATAAAGTATCATGCTCATTTGTTGTATAAATGAATTACTTAGATTCTATTTTGTTTTTGTCTACAGTTAAGGAGATACAATTATCGCTTAAGCAATGACAGATATTTGCTTATGCTTTTGATACATTTGAAACTTAATTTCGAATATTTATAGTGTGGAACAGTAGTACGCAGTAGCATAACATTAGAGGCAGCTGCATAATCCGGATTTCAATGCAAACATAAAATTTCCGCATGTTATAAAAGAAAATATTTTATTAAATATGTTTGCTGCAAGATCTAGCAATGCGAGTTGCGGCGTCGGAGTCATGAATATGATTACGCATACGCACAGTTGAACAAGTACTTCGTTACAGCATGAACTACGCCAGATGAGCAAAGTGTGTAGTGCAAGTTAGAAAGAGATAAAAGTTCACATATAAGAAACAGAGAGAGAGAGAGAGATAGACAAGCTAAGACGGCTTTGAATGTGTTGAAATGCGGCAACGCTTTGGCGCAACGGTTACGGATTTACAGAGAACTCAATACGGATTTATTTTTACGATTATATAACAGAGACAAACTTGTACACAAATGCTCGTACAGAAGCGTAAAGAAAGTAATTTAGAGCCGAACCGAAGCTCTAATACGCTACACGAAGAGTTTAGTAGAGAAATTTTATTAAAAAATTTAATGGAGATTTTTTTTAAATATGTTGCTTATAAACTTTATTTTCGAAATTCTCTGCAATATATTAAAAACCGAGTGAGTGAGTGAAGATGTTTAAATACCAACCTTCATTTAGAAACCAACTTTTAAACTGTTCTACCAACTGATTTAAGCATTTCACACTATTTGTGAAAAGCGTAGAGCACCTTCCACACAGTATGTATCCATATGCAACAAAGCTTGTGCTTTCATATTTGTTAACTATTTCATTTGTAAACATTTGAAAATTCCTACATTCTATGAATTTTTATTTTGCCATTTATTTGTCTATTTTTTATATGTTCCACAACTTCGCTGCCTGCTACTTGCCGCAGCATTATTTCAGCAATATTTCTCTAAATATGTACTTTCTCACTCATACGCAGAATATATTTCTATATATTTTCTACAATGTATTATTTTATTCCTATGCTGTGGATCTATTTTATTTGCTTGCCGCCTGTGTTTCTGTAGCTTATTGACAAAGTTGTATGTATTTACAGAATCCTTTTGGTTTGTTTCCTTCTTGTTTTATTTGGCTTTTGAGTAGTATATTGCAACAATGCTGACAGCATAATACAAGCAGTATTTGCTAAAGCCAGCACTGAGCATGGTTTTGAAAAGGATATGCTAAAATATTTTTGCGGCTTGGCATAATATTGTCTTTGTTACAAGCAGCGATTAAAAAAGGATTCAAATTATAAAATATTTTTTTTTTTTGTTTAAATTTAAAATTTATTATTTTTGGCAAGAAGTTGTATCAGTTTATACTTACTAGTGACGAAGCTTTTTGTGTTAGTAGAAGATTCAAGCTGAAGCAGTGTTCGCCGTTTATATTGCTCTATACAAACTAAAAATTCTGAGACATATAAATTAATGCTATGAATAAACTATCCAACATCTACAAGTTTCATCATCTGAAACTGATTTAACCTTTAAAGCATTTTTAGTAGCTTCCAAGCAATTAAAATAAAATACTAGCTGGGCCGATTTTGACCAAACTTGATAGGAATCCTTCTCCCGTTCATATTACCAAATTTTATTTCTGAACCTAAAATGTGTTTAGTGACACAAAATTTGTTAGATATGATTTTTAGCACGCTTAAGGCTACATTGATAAATATGTACATCGATTTTGTTCACAAAAAATGGTCACCAAGAACCCATATTTCTAAAATCCATTTCTAGTCCGCGCTTTTTCAGTTGAAAAATTTATTATTTTGAAATTTTATTTTATTACAATATCTTTAGTGTTTTTAAGACCGCTCCTCACAACCTTATTACGACCAGTACTTTTCAAAATTGTATAGAATCAAGGAATCAATTGTTCTTAAAACATAATTTTCGTCCTTGCAAGACCAATTTTATGAATCGCTTCGCATGTTCTAATTAAGAAAGTCCTTTTTGCTGTCAATTCTTCGTATTCTTGTGCGACTCTAGACAACAAGTGCCATAACATCTTCTCTTGTTAGCAGCTGAATACATCGTTCAGTACCTTGAATATGTGAAGGAATTTCTGGGGCTCTATGTACTCTAAGAAGTGTTCGTACGGAATGTTAGCAGTTAATGGGGAGCTCGGATAAAATACTGTCATCACCTAGTCTTACCAAATCATAATATTCCATACAGTCTAAACTTATGTTGGTTCATACAGCTTCTTCATAATTATTATAATGCGGCATGATGCCTCTTATGTACGTGGACATGAAGCTATCAACCGTACATTATCATGCAATGGTTTCATTCTTCATTTGTGTTCGAAATGTTGAAGTTTACAATGTCGACGATATACGACTTTTTCAGCGATCCCAAAAGCAGTAGATAGCAAACTTAGCACCCATAAGTTGCTTGTTTTTCGTCATGCATCGTATATGTGCCGCAGTCATAAATATTTCATAAATTCATGCTGCATGAACATGGTTTCCTTAGAGGCAAATCCATTTGCACAAATCTGCTAGAATTTTCTTCTGTTGTGAATAATAGTTTTGAGTCCGGATGCTAAATTGATGTCATATACACAGACTTCAGTAAAGCTTTTGATAGTCTGTGTCACAAACACCTTTTGTTTAAATTGAAAACTTTAGGCTTCCCACACTCTCTTTGCTCTTGGATTTAGTCATACTTATCCGGTAGAATACAAAAGGTTTTATTCAATAATTGCTTATCTAAAACTATTGTCGTATCTTCTGGTGTTCCCCAAGGAAGCCACCTTGGTCCTATATTGTTTAATATTTTTATTAATGATCTGCCCATTGCTATAAATCAAGGTCATACACTTATGTATGCAGACGATGTCAAATTATGTTTGTCGTATTCTGATGTCTCCCAACATAGTTTGCTACAGGCTGATTTGAACTCACTACACACATGGTGTAGTCTTAATTATCTGAACTTGAATTTCTCAAAATGTAAATGTATGACATTTTATCGCAGAAATCCATTTAGATTAGATTATTCTTTAAATAACAATATCCTCGGCAGAGAGTATTGCTATAATGTCTTGGGTATCCTTATGGAACCTAAACTTATTTATAAAAAAATACATTGAATCAATGGTTTTGTTAAGCGTTGGTCCAAGGAGTTTAATGATCCATATACCACTAAACTTCTCTATACATCACTTGTCCGCCCAATTTTAGAATTTGGATACTGTGTATGAAATCCTTATTATATTACTCAACAAGATCGTATTGAATCTGTTCAAACAGTTTCAAACATTTTCTTCTTTTTGCTCTTCGCAGTCTTAGTTGGGATAGCCGTGTAAATCTTCCCTCTTAAATTAAAATTAATTAATCTTCCAACCCTTTCATCACGCAAATCTATGCTCTCTGTGGTTTTTCTCCACAAAATTCTTATTGGTGAAATTGATTCCCCTTACTTGCTTCAATCAATTTCATTCAATGTCCCCTTTCGACCTACTCGCCATTTTGTGCCAATTAAATTGCCTTTTTGTAAGACTTATTACGCTCTCAATAACTCACTTCGAGCTCTCAGTTCTATCTATACATAAACTCTCTGTTTTCCTTTTTTTATTCGTCTTTAAATTCTGTTAATAATGCTTCTTTTTTTTTATTAAAGGCATACGGGGTATACTGATAACCCCTTTATAAACTTGTTGCATACTGTTGCGGATGTACCACTCGCATCCAGTGATAAGCCTTATGACCCGGTTTTGAGCCACCTGTCGCGTTGATCCATACCTCCAAATCGGTGCTATGATTTGGTTGTATATTGCCATTTTATTTCCAAGTGACAGTTTGCTGTGCGGGCTGAGTAGCCAATAATGTTTGGCCAGCGCCGCTCGTATGCGTGTCCTTATCGCAGTCACTTGCTTAGCAAAGGTTAGCCTGCGATCCAGTACGACCCCTAGCCCTATATTTAACCCAGGACACTTCCCTGTGGTACACGAGCTGCTACTTCACATTTTGTTGAAATTGCCGAGTGAAGGAGGACCACAAACAGCCTTCCCTCCAGGTACGTTCTTAGTAGCCCAAATATGGTGCAGGCAACGTAACCTTTATTTTGATTAGCAGGCCAGTATGCCAAACACGGTCCAATTCCTCCCGAATTTGCAGAAAGAGGGCGTTGCAATACTCTTTCCTGTCGAATGCCAACAATATTTGCTCGACAAGCCGATGTAGCTATTCGACAGTGCAGTGGCCAGCTCGGAACCCGAACTGGTGTTCAGGAAAAATCTCCGAGAATCCACAATTCTAACATTCCTGGCGGCAATCAGTCTTTTAAACACCTTTGAGATCGAAGGGAGGAGACCAAGGGCGTATCCAGGAGGGGTCAAGGCCCGCCCTAATTTTTGAAAAGTTCGTTAAAAAATGTATTTTACTACATATTTCGAACTTTTGCCTACTGAAAAAACAGAAAAATTGCAAAGTTAGCCCCTCCCTTCGCCGAAAGCTGGATACGCCCTTGGAGGATACTGATCGGGCGGTAGGACGCAGGGTCTCTACCGAGCTTCCACTGAGCAGGGAAGCATTGCAACCTCACGATGGCGTTGAATATCAACGTTATTTAGTGGATCGCAGTGCCTTTAATGTGGCGTTACATATGGCATCATGACTTGGTGCTCTGTTGACGCTCTGACGACCAATTGTATCTGCTATCTCGCTAGGGGCGAAGGGCATGATAGGTAAGTTCATTTGGAGCGGTTGTGTAAGCCTCTCATAACTCGTATCAATTTGCTGCGCACTAGCAAGCTGAAGCGGCTGGAAGCGGTCGGCAAGGTGTCTAGCAAATACTTCCGCTTGCTCCAAATCGGTCCTATACCTTCCTGATACACCTCCTTTTGATGGCGCGCGCGCAGCCTTCCAAAGCGAGTGCGTCGCGTCCTTGTCTGTGCCTGTGTTGGCCAATCTCATATCGAACCAAGCAAATTTGTGATCCGCCAGTGCACGTTGGAGCTCACCCTGCGCTCTATTCCAAGCTGTTTTGTCCAGTGGGTGGCGAGACTTCATCCACCTGGGATTCCTGCTGCTGCTGCCTTCAGGGGCGGCTTTCGAGCAGCTATTGTTGCAGCCGATTTGACTTTGTCAATAGCATCCTCTTTGTCTTTAGCTGAGTTGATCTCTATGTTGAGGTGCACTGAACGCTGCAATTGCTCCTGAAACTCTTCCACGTTGATGCGCATGGTTATTAGTCGCTCTGTTCTTGAATATATCATGTCGGCTGCATCCAGCGTGATTATAAGCGGCAAATGGTCGGAGCTGAGCTCTCGTCAGGGCAAAATCAATACAGCTTGGCGTGCCTCTCCTACCGTAAGGGTACCGCGTAAGTCCTCCTGTTGCCAAAGCGTTCACATCCGTTGCCAGCATAAAGTTCGCAAGCGCGCGGCCTCTCTGGTTACACCTTCCTGCTCCACAAAGCCAGTGGGACGAGTTCCAGTCGCCCGCAATTAGGTATTTCGAGCGTTACTGCTCTAGTATGCTCTCATATTCGTCGGTAGACCATACAAACCTCGGGGGGCAATAAATCGCTCCAAAGCTAATGGCTCCAAGCGCCGTTTTTCCTCCTCCGGGTATGAGTGGTTGCAACTTTCCTTCCTTAGCTTTAAGTAACTTTTTAGTTATATTAGTTTTAAGCGACTGTTTGTTCATTTTGTTGCTAATATTAATAAATAAATAAATTAATAGAAATTCGTAATGTATTAGCTTCACGAGTTAGAAATGTGGACGTGATATTATGCTTCAGTTTTTAGGCCCTCTACCAAAGATACAAGAGCCTATTGGTTTTGTGCAAATGTATGTAACAGGTAGAAATAATGGTCGGAAATGCCCCAAAGTTACCCCCATTATGGTCAGGAGTGATAGAGGAATCGATATAGCCATGTCCGTCTGTCCGTCCGTCCGTCTGTATGAACGAAAGTATCGCGAAAACGGTAACAGATAGAGACTTCGTGTTTTTTGCATTCGACTAGGACTTCTCCGGAATTTTACAAGTTTATTTTAAAATTTTGACCGTCCCCCACATAAAATCACTACCAAGCCTAAAAATTTCTTCGGCAAAAAAAAAAAAAAAAATTAAGCATGCCAGTATAGATTTAACATCCCTCTTACTCAAAATCAAAAAGTTCATTAAAATTGGATAATAAAAGACGATTCTATAAGAAATTGAATTTGAACGACCTATGATACTTCCGTCCTCCCTTTTTCTTTTCATACATAAAAAAATGTTTTACAAGGCACTTATTCGTGCAGTGATAAGTGGTCCTAAGCTTGGTCATAAGCTTGAGAAACATTTAATGTGTTTGTTAGGCGACCTGTACCAGGTACAGGTCGGTTATGCCCGACTTTAATTTATAATAATACTTGTTTTTATTAATATTATTATTGTTGACACAACAAATGTTAAAATCGATTGCTGTTATTATTCTTTAATTGCTATTTCATGTGCATTGAACTGTAGCACACTTGACGCCATTTTGTTGCACGAAGTCGCCATTGTCGTTTATGATGTTGTTGTAAGTTTTGCACTTGTTGCTATTACAGTGTAACGCTTTCGTCGCGTACCATCGTCATCGTCATCGTCATCCTCATCCTCATCATCATCGTCATCAGTTACAACATGTGGCACATTTAACGGTTCATTAGTTTTGTTATACTTTTCAGCACTTGCTACAACACAACTTGACAGTTACGATGGCAGCGTCGATGTCGACATCGTTAACGCTAACAGCGACAGTGTTGCCACACTGCTGCTGCTTAGTGTATCATTGAAAATGTGTCACGGTTGTGGCTCCTGTTGTTGTTGTTTTTGTTTTAGTTTGCACCGTGCCATGTTGTCATTTCGCACACCTGTTACATTTGCTGTTGACGTCCGCTCGTCGTCATGGCATTAATCGCTCGAAACAACTATTCAGCAATTGTGGGAGCAGTGTGGCTGACAATGTCAAGTAAAAGTTTATCTCTGCTCAGATAAGCCGGTTTACAGTACAATATCGATAGCTAACATCCTCTATGTCCTGTGACTATCGTCATCTCACATGTAAGTCAATTTTCAGCGCAGTTCCTTCTATAAATTAATCTTGTAAGAGTGTAGACTAAGATCTTTATTGAAAATTCGACACAATGTGTTTTATTCGCAATTCGTTTGATTGGCATAAAATCGAAAGATTTCTATCTTTCTCAGCTGAAGCACTTACAGCCCGTACTCTAGTACCTACCTGGCCATTTTTTGCTCGAAAATTGCGCAGCAAGCTGTGATTTGACATTGCATTTTGGCGTTGTGTTTCCAAGGAAACAATTACTCACTGACATTCACGCTGCCGACAGTAAGCATGCTGTAGTCTGTGCCAAAAAACCAAAAAAAGGACAAAATAAAGAACTTAAAAAAACAAAAAAAACGAAAGAAGCTAACTTCGGTAACAATGAAGCTTCAATACCCTGCACAAATTTAAAATAAGAAGCCATGCTTCCGTGTTTAAGTGAACAGCTCAACTAAGAACAATTTGGTTACAACTATAAGACCTACGGATATTGTCGAGCAGATTTTTTTTTTCGTCGAACTGATCCAATACCAACTCACTGGAAACTGCGTGCAACACAATGCACACTAAATAGTGAAGGCTAATAAAAAAAAGAGCAGAAAATGTCAGTAAAAGCACGCCAGGCCAGAGTTGATGCCTGGCTATATTGCTGCCGCGCAAAAGTGGTGACAGCATGACTTACTTATGCGTGTGACAGCAAAAGCCCGTGTTGCCCGGCAGGCAGTTTCACTCGAGTAGCAGCGGCTTGTTGCAGGTGCCATGATGACAGCTGGCCATGTTGGGGCAGTTGCTGCAAGTGTGCTCATCTCAGCACAGGTCGCGCAGTTGACGCGCATGCTGTGGCAACTGCATGCTGCCACAACTCGCGTGAAAGCAAATACATACAAACACATTAAAAGCGAAATGGAGTATTAAATTCCGTATCCTTTGGTGATAGCGCACTACTACTCCACTTACGTTGCGTGCAAAAAACAAAAAAAGTCAGAGGACAGAAAAATGCACAGCCTAGTCGAGCATCTGCACCATAGTGCTCATCGAGATGGCAGCTGACACTCGCCTGAACTGTTGGCAGCACTCTGGAATTTTATTTGAAAAAAAATAAAGTAAGGCATACAGAGTTTTCGTTAATGCGCCGTGACATTCAATTAGCAGTTCGTCATCATTGTTCAACATCGCGTTCACTGTTCATGGGAACACATCGCTATGTCAGACATAGACTAAAGGGCTAGGCAGTCTGGCACTTCATGTTTACGAGTTTGAATAATTAGAATACGCCTAGTTTGGCGTATCGGTATAGGGCTTTCAACGGTATCACTTACGCGTTGCTTTCACAGCGGTGTGTTGGGAGTTTGTCAATAGATTGGCATCAAAATTGCATCAATTCGCAGACAGATTTTATTGGACAGCAGCCGCCTTTTGTAAAGCATTTCAGCGATGCACTAAACAAAAGGACATTTTTTTAAACGAATGTGCTAAACTTAGTCGAATGCAACAAATGTATACAAGTTTTGTAGACCAAAACTCTTTCGAAAGACGAATATACTTATAAGTCCCAACGAAAAGGTCAATGGTGAAATTTGTGAATAGTTATAGAAAGTTTATAACAACACTTAAGATAAATAAGGTTTGGTTTCACACATACCAGTTAAAAAATGCGCTTTAATTTAGAGTTATATGTAGTTAAAAATCTACATTTTTCTACCACTATTGACTCAATTAAAAATGAAATTGAAGAGTTAGGCCATTGCGTAAGGAATATTATAAGCAGTATTAGGAGTCGCATTACCAAGCATCCATTGAACATAATCTTTATTGATCTGGAAACGAACAACAACAATGCAGAAATTCGTGATATGAAATATCTAAGCAATGCAGTAATTAAAGTAGAGTCTTCCAGGAAAGTTACTGATGACTCGATGTCAAGAGTTCGGACATTCCAAGACGTATTGCACAAAATCATTTCGATCTCATACAACTTCAGAGTGTCAGAAAAACAAGACTTGCCAGCTAAATGTTTTAACTGCTTACAAGATCACACTGCTAGCTACAAGGGCTACAATTTATCACCATTGAAGTAAAGCACCTCAGGAGCATAGTTTTTCATCTTCCAACAGACCAAAAAACTTTTATACTAGCGGAAACTGCCCATCTTATGCAAAGGTACTACGCAACAGCCGAAGGGAGCTACATAAATACCAACAAGTTTTCAACACTGTCTACGGGGCAACCAATGTATTGACCCCCGCAAAGTACCAGATCTTTTTGGGTTTCGCAGTTCATTTTGGAGTACCATGACATGATAAAATGGGCGGAAGAATTACGAAAAAGCACTCTCAAAAGTGTATTAAATTCTAAGCACTTATTTACAATGCATTTTTGAGGCTGGATCACTTTCCTACACAATAGAAAATGTGATAATGATTCCAAAACCAAACAAGCCTGAAAATATTCTATCGTCCTACCGTCCTATTAGCTTGCTGGTGACATTCTCCAAAGTATTCAAAAATATACTCATGAGTAGATTGTTATCAGTTTTGAATGAATACAACTAAATACCGAAACATTAGTTTGGGTTTAGGAGAGGCCATGAGACTCCAGAGCAATGTCATCGTATAGTGAATATAATTTCAATTTGATTCGAGAAGAAACTGTATTTTGCGGCAGTATTTCTTGATGTAAAACAGACATTTGATCGAGTCTGGCATCCAGGCATATTATATAAAATGAAAAAACTGCTTCCTGCTCCATTTTTTCTCTTATTGAAATCGCATCTAATCCATCGACACTTTTAGGTTCAAATCGAGGGAGAAACCATGCTGGTGTTCCACAGGACAGTATTCTGGGACCTGTCTTTTACACAATCTTTACACTGCCGATCTTCCTGTTGTCAGTGATGTTCAAGTAGTCACTTATGCTGATGATACAAGTTATAATTGCGTCTAAAGACACTGCGGCAGCAGTAATTCAAGATATTGAAAATGAAATGCTATGGCAATGACTTAAGAAATGGCAAATATAGGTTAATACTGAGAAGTCGAAACACGTAACATTTGTTTTGAGAAGAGAAGATTGGTCGCCAGTATTTTTAAAAAATACACAAATTCCTCATTGTGATTCCGTAAACTATCTTAGACTCGATATAAATCGGAGAGCAACGTGGAAAAGTCATATTAAAGGCAAGACAAAGAAACTCAACATAAAAAGAAAAAAAAAATATGCATTGCTTGGGAGAAAATCGCAACATAGTTTGGAGAACAAGGTTCTGCTTTGCAAGGCCATTTTAAAGTCTGTGTGGACATATGCAAGCCAATGCAAAATAGTGAATAGGAGTTTTTCCGGAGCAGATGGGAGTTAAGTTTGATTCGGTTCCAAAGTATTATCTGTTAATTTCCAATCCCAATCTACTAGGTTTAGTTGATTGCCTAGACATGTCATAACTTTATAGTATACTCGATGCAAGTATCGTACGAACAGCGAACAGCATCACTTCCTTTTGGAAGATCGAGCCGGACATGTTCTGTATGTACGAGCACTGTCGTAGAATAAATTCCATCACCAAATTGAAAAAATAGACGATCGACGTGTGTTAGTGTCATAATGCGAAGACGAACAATTTTCGCCAGGATACATAGTGCAGACAGGGCGTCAAGAAAATTCGTTCGTATTGGCGTGTGGAGAGCAGCTTTATAATCGACAAATCGGTGTTGTGTGTCTTTGTTAACTTAATGGGTCTTGTCCAGGATTCGTCGTAATATGAATATTTGGTCACAGGTCGCCTCTTTCGTACGAAAGTCACAGTTATTATACAACACGCGCGAACAGACCCTTGACATTTTGATAATATTTTCGAGCTTCAAAGAACCGGTTTGCATTTGATCATTTACCAATAATGGTCACACTACACCACTCGACCCAATACAAGCAACGCAGAGAACAGCTGCTTCCACCTGGCTCTTCTGTTGAAGTCTTCAGATCGGCACTGGCCAACAAATTAAACCTCAACACGGAAATACATGATCCCGAGAATGTTGAAGACGCAGTTTTACTGCTCACGAGCCACATAAAATAAGTAGCAGCAAAAGCTGCTTCGAGGAACCCATTTATTTAAAAACCAACACAACGGAGCACAGTTGCCTTCTATTGCTGCCGCTCTCCTTTGCCTGAAAAGAAGGGTAAAAAAAGAGTACGGCAGGACCGGAGAAATTCACGTGTGGCGAATATATAAAAGATGGTCACACTGCACCACTCGACCCAATACAAGCAACTCATAGAACGGCTGCTTCCATCTGGCTCTTCTGTTGAAGTCTTCAGAGTGGCACTAGCCAACAGATTAAACCTCAACACCCACATACATGGTCTGAGGATGTTGAAGACGCAGTTTCACTGCTCAAGAGCAACATAAAATACGCAGCAGCAAAAGCTGCCTCGAGAGCCCCTATTCATTTCAAATCAACACAACGGAGCAAAGTTGCTTTCGCTCTCCTTTGCCTGAAAAGAAGGGTAAGAAAAGAGTACGGCAGGACCGTAGACATTCGCGTGTGGCGAATATATAAAAGACTGACAAATCGACTCAAAACGGTTCTCGAGAAAAGCAGACAACACTAAATAGATGCTATGGTGGGCAACGCGAAACGACCCATTAAACGACCCAAGAGGAGGATGGTGTTATACCAGCCAGCAAAAAGCCAAGATCTTCGCTAGCAATCTAGAGGACAGATTTCCATATGCAGAGTTATGTTCAGAGCACAGCTAATGCACCTTATCAAATGGCACTGCCTTCGCAATCTGTCAAGCTGTAAGAAGTTGCACTGCAAATTAAAAGTTTGAAGGCTAAAAAGTCGCCGGGTGATGGACAACCTCACTATTAAGCTGTTGCCACTAAAAGCCATGCTGTGTATAGTGTTGATCTTTAATAGCAGCTTAAGATTGGGGCAATTTCCAAAAATCTGGAGGTCTGAGCTGATCACAATGATCTCCAAGCCGGATACGCAGCTATCAGTCTTCTCCCTGCACTGGCAAAAATGTTTGAGAGGATAATTCTGTACCGGATCATGAAGATAGAGGGTGTGGCACAGGCGATCCCAAAATTGGCAGTTTGGATTTCAGAAACTTAATAGAATCTCTTAATACTGTGTGGTCAACTTCGCCCTGGAAGCCATGGAACAAGAAGAGTATGCTGCAAGAGAGTATCCAGCAAGCCTTCGACAGGGTGTGGCATGCTGGCCTCCTGTGTAAGTTAAAGAATTTACTAACACCGCAGCTCTCACAGATGGTTAGCAGCTTTCTGGATGGTCGATCCTTTTGTGTTGTTGTAGATCGCACCAAATCGACAAGAAGAGCAATATGCGCTGGTGCACCACATGACAGTGTTCTAGGTCCTATTCTCTACATAATATATACTCTGC
Organism: Leucophenga maculata; assembly: GCA_035044805.1. Taxonomy (NCBI): domain Eukaryota; kingdom Metazoa; phylum Arthropoda; class Insecta; order Diptera; family Drosophilidae; genus Leucophenga; species Leucophenga maculata. The sequence continues at coordinate 32,488 of JAWNNP010001095.1, forward strand.
AGACATGCCAACACCTGCAAGTGTAACTTCAGTAGAGACTGACAAAGTGGTCATAGCCACATACGCAAACGATACGGTAGTGCTTACTCGGATCGGCACTGCTGCAAATCCATTACAGGAGTACATTAACAGCTTTACTGAATGGGCTTTCAAGTGGAACATAGGCATCAACAGCAGTTAATGTGCAAGCGTAACATTTACCAAGAGAATCAAACAGAAACGTAATCAATGACCGTTTTGGTCAGCTTGTCATGAGTTTTAATACTCTTCACACTTGAACTTTGGTGGACAATGCTCTGTTTTAAATTTTAGAAAACTTTCTCAATTTAAATCAAAACTGCATTTTTTAGAATTGCAAAACTTTGCATAATTTCAGTATTACAGGAATTTCTTAAACTTTCAACATTCATAGTAACTAACCCAAACACACAGGCCTTTCTCTATTTCGCTACACTTCTATGCTGCACAACATCATTCGAAAGCTGCTGCTGCTACTTTACCATTGCCATTAAAAAAAAAAAATCAATTTCAATCCTTGACGCATTTCAGCCGGAAGGCACATTTCCGCTACAAGTCAAATGCTTACGGCTAATTTTGTTGTCACTTTGAAGGGCTTGAAATCAAGCAATTTATGCATTCAATCATCGATCAAGCTAAGCAAAATTTTTCTGAAATTGCTGTGTTTTATATTTAGCAAGAGTTGTCCCACGCGATACACAAATTTGTGCAACTGTTGGCGGGGAATAACGAAAAAATGTAACTTTTGAATTTCCGACGCAATTTCCGCTGTCGACACCTTGACAGCTGTTTAAACTTTAAACAACAATCTCACACACACACACACACACACACACACACACATGTTGAGCATAAAATGTGCGTACGCCATTTTGATTTGCTTATGCAGTAATTCTATATTACGTGTACAGAGTTTATATCTCTGTCTCTCTTGCACGTAATCTCTTTCCGTTCGCTATTTGCCGGAAACGGAAATTGTTAGGCTTAATAGGCAGTTCAAGTTTCCCTTCGTTGCGCATTTCTTTTTTTTAAGTTTCTACGAGTTTTTTTTTTCATTCAAATTGAAACGCAATAAAAATACAAAAGACGGAGACGTTCGAAAAATAATTGTACAAGAAATTTTTTAACTAATTTTGGTTGAATGACTAATAAAACTTTTCATTTCTTTCTTTTTCTTTACATTCTTGTTTTATTAAACTTTATCGAGCGCTGTCGCCATTTTTATCAGAGTTTCTGTCTGTGGGAGTATTTGCTAATCTCAAATATGCTTTTACAGCGCCTATAGGAATGCTGCGTTGAATAAATACGCTTTTAGCTTTCAGACAGCTCGATTCAAAGTACAAAGGACTTAAAATGTAATAAAACAAAACAAGATACAACAAAAACTTCAGTGGCGCAGAGGATTTAATAACATTTACACAAAATTCCATGCTTCCATATGACGTCTTTTGCAGCGGATAAAATTGTCTCAACGCCAGGATTTTGTCCGACTTTCACTGTTCAAGGTCAAGTATACCACAGAATTGGTTCCTTGCTCCCTGCGACCAATATGCAACCTCAATTTTTACAAGTTTACTTCATGGGTGATGAGGAAGCTGAAGTAAATAGGCGTCTGGAGTACGTACAAGGAGTAGAAAAGAACGTAGTCCAAAAAATACAAAGAGTTCTACACGCTCATAACGATTTGGTACATGAATTTAAATCAGCGAAAGATAGATAGATTCCACAGATAAGTCCAGTTACCAAATCACCCATACCAAACAAAAAAGTGTCCTTTTAGGACTTTTACGCATATCATCTGATGGTCCGTCGCGCCGACTTTAATTTGTTGCTTCGGTGTAGACTTTAGCTTCACCAGTTTATGGTGGACATGTATGTCAAGATGGAGAGCGAGCGCTAGAGGTTTATATCTTTATATCAAAAGAAACTACGGGCTGAAAACTACATTCATTTACAGGACGCGATTAGAAACGATGCAGATCTGGATCCAAATAAGTTGGGCCAGGCGGTGGTTCTTCCATCATCGTTTGTTAATAGCCTAAGATATCTTAATGAATATACTCAAGATGCATTCACATACGTGTGTAACTATGGGAGGCCTGACCTGTGTATAACATTTACATGTAACCCCGCCTGGCCAGAAATTACCCAAGAGCTAATGGCTGGCCAAAATTCAACGTATCGACATGACTTAACAGCTAGAGTGATTAAAATAAAAGTACAGAAATTAGTTTCTCTACTTACAAAAGGCAAAATATTTGGTGACATGCAGTGCTTCATGTATTCTATTGAGTGGCAAAAACGTGGTTTGCCTCACGTGCACTTATTATTGTGGTTGCAGAAGAAATTGCGTCCCAATCATAAATGCTGAGATACCAAACGCAGAAACTGATCCAAAACTTTTCGATACGGTGACCAAGAATATGATTCACGGGCCGTGTGGTCCACTAAACCCATCATCACCGTGTATGAAGGATCGAAAGTGTACCAAAATTAAGGTTTTTAACAATTTTCGTTGAGTTTGATCTCATTAGGCCCTGTACTTAAGGTACAAGAGCCTATTGGTTTTGTGCAAATGTATGTAACAGGTAGAAATAATGGTCGGAGACCACCCAAAGTTACCCCCATTATGGTCAGGAGTGATAGAGGAGTCGATATAGACATGTCCGTCCGTCCGTCTGTATGAACGAAAGGATCTCGGAAACGGTAACAGATAGAGACTTCGTGTTTTTTGCATTCGACTAGGACTGCTCCGGAATTTTACAAGTTTATTTTAAAATTTTGTCCCTCTCCCCTTCCACATAAAATCACCACCAAGCCTAAAAATTTGTTTCGATTTTATAAGCAATTGGATTTGAAAGACCTATGATACTTCCGTCCTAAACAACCTAGGAAAATTCGATAAGATCACTCTGTACTGGGTACCCGGACATGTGGGTATACTAGAAAACGAGCAAGCAGACGACTTGGCCAGGAGAGGGGCAGCGTCCCCATTCATGGGTCCAGAGCTATTCTGCGTGCTCGGACCAAGAACAATGACAATCCTGGTAAAAGAGAAAGAAAAGAAAGCAAGGGACTTTTTCTGGGAAAAGTGTGAAGGATTTAAAAAGAGAGCAAAAAGCTGTTAAGCCCTTACAATACAAGGAGATCGGAAATTTGCAATGGTCTTAAAAGAATGATTTCGGGTTTCCTGACTGTACACTGTAGACTTAGAAGACACTTGTGTAAAATTGGAATCGAAAGTGATAACACTTGTAGATTATGTCTGGAGGATGACTTAACACCGGAGTATATCTTGGGAGACTTCCCAGCTCTGACCCAAACCAGGCACACAGGAAGGGCGGTACATGCACTTAATCCCAAAAACCTTGTGGCCTTTTTTAGAGCAGCAAGGCTGGATGAGTTGCTGTAAGTCAGCCACTATTAGGGCACAATACACCTGTGAAGGTCGCAGTGCCTACTAACTATTACTAATAATAATAATAACTCAAAATACCTTAAAAGACTTCAATCTGAAATATTTATGCTTCTCAGCGGCAGCTAGGAATTGATTTTAGACACAAAGCTTCATGGTGAAATTTTCTAAGAATTCTTCAAAGATTCCGATTCTGATGTTTGCGAAAAAAAATTACTCACCCCAATATACATATATATATTTTTTTTGTATTTTTATGTATAGAAGTATCTATACATGCGAACGAAATCCACTTTTTCAATAGATCTTACTTGGGAGCGGCAATATTTACTTATTAGGATAACTATTCCCATTCCCATTCCCATTCCATTAACCTTTTTTTTTTTTTAATTTAATTTCTGTACCCTTAACAGATGCAAAGATGTTTTTTTGTTTGTAGCTTGTATGGCGGGTGAGGCAAAGCGCCAGAAACCATTTGCTGACTAAACTTAAGTTCATCTGTGAATTTCATGGCAATCGGTTTGATGGTTTGGCTTCGTAGCCACCTCCACATTTGCTTTTATGAGTTTATACAGGCTTGAGATGTTTATTTCGGTCGATTCACTAATGAAATAATTCAGATTTTAGTGTCATCGCGATTGAATTCCGCGAATTCTTTGCGTTTGTGAAATAAAGCTTATAGTCAGCATTTAGTTGAAGTTATTTCGTGCGCTTCTTATATACTCCGCAAGAGATGCAAACCATTGGTTTTTTTTTTTTTTTTGAGGTTTGATATTAAGTTTCAATAATTACTTTTGTGTAGAGGATAAATTGTACGTTTATATTGTTGTAAAGCGTTCAAGCCTAGTTAGCTGAACTCTCAAGCATAAATGTGAAGAGTATTTAAGTTTCACTTTGACCGAAGTCAACCTTTTATACGATTTTTTTTTTTTAAATATCCTTAGACGTGGTGCTAAATTTTGCACATTCCATACCGAAAACAAATGTGTTTCGCATAAAAACAAAAATAAACAAAATGTAGTTTCAAAGTTTAGAGGCAGACAGTAGATTACACAGTACGCTGCACTTGCGACATGCATATATTTGGTCGAGTTTATAGACCAGCATGAGTTCGCACTTCATTATGAACCACCCTCTACAAACGCCTAAATGTATGCTATAGCAAATTGTTGAATACTAATGAAATTCATGCAAATAGCCACTAACAGATACATCCAAAATTCCATAGTTTCATCTTTCATTTACACCACGCTGCGTTAATTTGGTTTGGCAAATAACTTGACTCTACAGAAACTTGTGCCAGTGTTTTTAGTTGCTGCTGTTGTACTACTAATCAAGTCAATGGGAAAGTTCGTCTGGTGGTGGCCTGGCAGTACGACTCGACTCGACTAAAACCACAAAAATTTGCAATCGCATTGTGGCGAAACACGTCGCGACTGCTCGCCGCTAGAAACGTTGCGGAGGGAACTTATGTTTGACTTTAATTGTGCCGCTGCGAATGTTTGCTTATGACTGCAGGCTACCACTGCTATTTCCGGACATTTCAGACTCCTGTCTGTCTGGGTGTACATACGCCCTTTGTGCTGGATTTTAGGGTGTTGGAAATTGTGTTTTGTGGCGGCACTTTTTTTGCTTTTCATTAGACAAAAGCGCGTCAACCCTTTGAACTGCTCGCCATAGACATTAAAAAAAAAAAAATAATAATATAAAGCGAACTATTTAAGCGCCATACATTTCCCATTGCATTGCGCTGCAAATGCGTTCGCAATTTTTACTGCTCCTTGCGAGAGTGCAGTAAAGTTTAGAAACTTTAATTTCGTATCCTTTTGCTGCGTTTGAGATTAACAAGAAAACTTTGAAGTGCGCGCTACGCGCGTTTTCAGCTTCAGTTCATTTCGAAGGCGTCGTCTTTGCTCCGCCTTGGCATTCGCGTTTCAGAGGTTTTTACGCTGCACTGTAGTTCCACAAATGAAATGAATTTTATATTGAAATACTTTTTGTACACAATTGCCAATTGGATTTTTTGAACCGAATATTTGCTTGAAATTCCAATTGCGTTCTTTGCAAAAACCGCAGCATTGAATTGCGAATTATTTTTTTCGAAGGAGCATTGCATGCGAAGCATATAAGTTACTTCGTTTGTTATATTGGTTCAATTTTTATACTTTAATTTAAGGTAAACAATATCGATTGCATTTGTTACAATCAAATTATAAAGCTTCAATAGTACAAATTTGCTTCAGTTTAATTGTTTTATATTTTCTTTACGCATTTTTGATTTAACATTGTAAATCACGCAGACGATAGGAGTACTGTTGGAGCTGCTGTCCACATTTAGTCTAATATAAGCCACTTCCCACTTAACAGCATGCGATACTCTTGCTTTGATGAACTTGGTACTTGGAATGCAACTGGAATGCGACACATTGCCTCAGGGATGGTAGTCGTGTCGTGTCCTACAGGCAATGCTTTATTCGACGTTGTGACTTATTCTACCATGCAGATTTTGGCCATAGGTTACCCTATACATTCTCCATATAATAATCAAATACCCAATGCAATTGACTTTGCAGTCTATGCGGGCGTCACTTCTTCAAGCCTGACTATCAATGAAGTCCATCAACTTAGCCTGCTGATAGTTGATTTCATAGCCGGAGCTCAATTTATATGCGCGAATCCAAAAGTTTTGCCTTCAAATGCAAAATAAGCTGACTGAACTAGTAAATCTTAATATGGAGTTAAAAAAACGATAGCATTGCTTCTACGTAATGTATATACGGCTGCTGATTATGCCACATTTCAACACCACCCATCATGTCCTAGTACCCATCATCGGACATTTTTATCATACGAGGTTCTTGACTTTTTAAGGTTGAAGCGATGAATCAGGCGACGATTCATGCGAACTCTCAATGAACTTGACAACAGAGCATGGAAACGGCTGCCGCTGATTTGTGATTTGAATCTAAAAGCAAATTCTTCGATGATTTACTTCGCAACGCAGATCCAGACAAATCCCACTATTACAATATGTGGCTGTTCAAAAGCAAGATCAAACGGCAACCTATGCGTAATACACCTATTCTGTTACATATGAAGAAGTGAGACATCAAATCAAGGACCTTAAACCTCGAAAAGCCTCTGGTTACGATGGCATCGATAATAAGACTGTAAAAGATTTTCCTAGGGTACTATTCTTGGCACTGTTATTTAATGCAATATTACGCATAGCTCACTTCTCTTCCCTTAAGCCTGGTAAGCCTGAACCCCGGTTAGAGACTTATGTAGTTAAAACGGCCCTAAGAGCACATCACAGGGCTGGGAGGTCATTTCTTCTGAGTCGTGTTTGTATATGGAGTAGTGTTAGAGATCTTGCGTGTGGATTAGGGTGAGAGTTGAGTTTGCATTCATAGTTCTGCTTGCATCGATCTATTTCAGTTTTCACAATTGGGATGTTAAGATGATTGTGAATGTGAGTATTGCGAATATACCAAGGTGCACCGGTGAGAGTTCTAAGTATTTTTGATTGAGCTCTTTGTATTATATCCACATTATTGGAATTCGCATTGCCTCATAATTGTGAGCCGTACGTCCATATAGGCTTTATTACGGAGTTGTAAAGAAATAATTTGCAGTCCAAGCTTAAGAGGGAACGCGGATTAGAAGCCAGTGTAGCTTTATTTGTATTTTCTTGGCTTCAATGTGTTTACGATAAGTGAGCCGTCTTTCGAAATGAATGCCGAGATGTACGACGTCATTATTCTGTGGGAACACAATGTTGTTTAGAGTCAGCGATGGACAAGTACCTCTATTTGTTGCTTTTTTTCTCATTAACTTTAATACGCCAGTTAGCTAGCCACTCCTCGAAAAGAATGAGATGGTCTGCTAGTTGTCTAGTTGCTCTTATTGGGCATCGAGATCTACTTAAGATGGCTGTGTCATCAGCAAATGTGGATATTGTAAGTCTGTGATCCGTTGGTATGTCTGATGTGTATAGAACATATAACATAGGACCGAGAACGCTGCCTTGGGGTACTTCAGCTTTAATTTCCAACTCCTGTGTTATGTAGTCATTCTGACGTACCGTGAATACTCTATTGCTGAGGTATGATTCAAGAATTTTGTATGTATTTTGGGGAAGCAATATTTTCATTTTGTACTTCAGTTCGTCGAGCCAAACGCGAGCTTGAGCTACATCGAGAAAGATTGCGGAACAGTATTCGCAGAGCTCGAACGCTGTTCTAACCTCTGAGGTTAATCAGTTTAACTGTTCGATAGTGCCATGGTTTACACGAAACCCAAATTGGTGAGTGGGAATAACGTCTCACATGTGTGAGTTGATATTTATAAGCACCAAAATTTTAAGCAGTTTGGATAGGCAGGATAGTAGGCTTATATGACGCTGCCTGTGTTTTATCCTTTTCAGGTTTCGGGATCATGACTATGCCCGATTTCTTCCACTGAGTTGGAAAGTCTCTGCATTTAAAAATCGCGTTAAACAATATTGTGATATATATAACAGCTGGGCTCGGAGAGCTCCATGATCATGCACATACTGGGCGCGTTTTTCACAAGTTTTTAGAACAATTCATTCCAGTGGCATCCTGGCAAGAATACAGCTTTTGGCTGCGATGCCCCATATTTGTATCGCATATCTCCAAATAGGAGCCACCGCACAGGCTAGCTTACTCCTCCTAATGAGCATCCAAAAGAGCTGCCTTAGTATGAGGCGAGATCTAGATATTAAATTATGTCGTGCTAATGTAAGCCTCTTATCCAGCGGTACACCTAGGTACTTGACCTCGTTTGCCTGATCAAGGACGTTGCTGTTAAGTCAAACCTAGGGCACACATTTATGCACTTCCCTGCATTTAGTTTAATATTCCATAGCATGGCGCAATTCTCCAGCTCGACATAATCCTCCAACTCGTCTGCTTCATCGTATTCGCATTTGGCGTTGTAAAGAATAGCAAAGTCGTCTCCATAAGAAGCCAATATAACTTTCTTGGGTGGCATTATATCTTCATCGGGGACATGGAGATCAGCAGTAAACAAGGACTACAGCAACGGCCACAGCACACTTCCTTGAGGAACACGGCTTTCAAGGAATGGACAGTTGAGAGTTTCTATCGCACTTTCACTTGAAAATGACAATCTTCCAAGTAAGACTGTATCATCAAGTAGAAAGGAGATGGAAGGATAGCATTTATTTTTGCTAAAAGAGGCTATCCTGAACGTTCACAAAAACTCCATTGCAGTACTCCTTTTCATCAAATGCCTTGAAATTGTTGTTCACTAACCTGTGAGCTTGTTCAACGCTGCCATGAGCACGCCGAAAACCAGATTGGTCTAAGCTATTATAGCCTCTTTGGTAGACTTCAAGCTCTGTTACCAGCGTCGCAAACTTTCGACAGGGAAGGTAGAAGGCTTATTGCACCATAAGAGCTAGTCAGGCTTATGGAACATAGTGATCCTCGCTAGTTTCTACTTGCTGGGGAAATGCTGCATCCTCAACATTTCGTTAAATATTAACGTCAAATAGAGGAGTGCACGGTTTGACAATGCTTTTAAGGTATTATGCCAAATTCTGTCGTGACCCGTGGCTTTTTTTCTAGGCAAATGCCGTACGACGCCCATGACTTCTTCGGGACGGACTGCTCTTATTGGAAAGTTCATTTGATTTCAAGGAACTGCACCACTCGGGGCACTTCATTCTCGTCAGCAAGTGAAAACGGCGATCAAATTGCTTGCGAAGATGTTAGCCTGATCTTCCTCGGATTTAGCTAGCACACCATAGGGATATTTAATAGGGACCAACTGGAGAGCCTGCCTTTTAATCGCCTTTGTTGCCTTGCAAAGCGAGTAGTTGGCGTCAGCGGTGTAGTCCATCCTTTCCAGCTTCTGTTGAAAGAACTGTTATTTTTAGCGTGTAGCATGTCTTTGAATACAGCAGCAGCTCAATTGTAAGCTAATCTGTCCAGTGGATGCTGTGTCCTGAGAAACTTTCTTCGCAGTCTTGGCTTTGTCCAAAGAAGCTTGCTAGTGGCTTGGTCCAAGGTGCAGCAAGAGCGTTGGATCGGGTGCTTCGTACTTGGATGTTTAGCAAGGGCAGCGGCATCAAGTACATTTTGGGTGACTCGATCCACTGCATCATCTATGTCCATCGCTGAGGTCAGCTCAATGTTGAGGTGTAGGTCATTTTTCAGGTGTTGTTGGAAACGAGTCAGAAAAGATAGTTGTCGGCCATCGCGCAGTTGATTGATTGGACCCGCTCTTAATGTGACTATAAGATCGGATTGGAGATCCTATGTGTCCTCGATGCTAGCTAGTTAGTCTGTTATTACGCTGTACATTGCAATGTCTAGGCACGACGCACTTTCTCCTTCTCTGGTTGGGTGGCAAGTGGTGGAAAAGTCGCCAATATCTCGATGTTGGCTGAAGATAGATAGTTAGCTAGCTCCAGACAACGTCTGTTCGCTGTGTAATCCCCCCCAAAGCCAGTGCCTAGAGTTCCAATTACCGCCAGTCAGGAAACGTTGTTATCGAAATCTACTGCCATTGGCAGTCCATAGTAGGATTTTGAGCTCATTCAAATGAGAATGAAAAGTAAAAAGGCTTTGTTTAATTTTTTGTATTCGCAAAACAGTCACATTTGTCCATAAAACAAGCTCAGCAACATTGACTCAATGAAAGCAATTTTCAAGTGCAAACAAAGAAAAAATGAAATACCGAAGAAAAAATTGAATTTCAATCAGCTCACTTAATGCATTCGATTACACCGACTAAGCAGACACAAGGCGATCCATTCTCTACATTAAGTAGGAACAAGAAAGCAAAAAGACTGCAAAACTTCGAAGCACAAAGAGTTTTTCTTTTATATTTTCTTTTCAGTTCTATTTTTTTTTTTGAAGTTTGTCCATTTCGATTCTTTGCCTGACAAAAAACTAAAAATAAAAATCTAACTTCAACAGCTGCATGGCTTGTCCTCCTTCGACAAAAATCTATTTTGACGTAGTTCAATGCAACTCAACAGTTTAACTCCCCAAAACCAATTTTCGTCTGTGTGTGTGTATGTGTGTGTGTGTGTGTGTATTGAGCAGGTTTCACTTTATGATTTGCGCGCTTTTTAAAATGCAATAAATCATTCACAGCGCTTTCACTTAACGAATTTACTTTACTACGTTGTATGTTATTAGAGCTTTCAACTGAACCAGAAGACAGCCATTTTTGAGAATTGGAGTACGGCATGTATATCTGTTGAATACCCTTAATTCATTACAAAAAAGTCGTAACAAATGCCATAATTCTAAGGGATCACTATCAATGGGTTAGTCGATATCATCAATCATGGATAATTAAAAAAAAATTTTATTGACGCACTGTAAAGCTGCTATAAATGCATGGGAAATTTTGGAAAGGTGACTTCATTTGAAAACTTAACTATCGACCGTCGACTTAACAGGATATAGTGTCTCGACTTTGGGTACACAAGACCTACATAGAGGAACGAGTCCTATTAATGAGAAATATATTTGGAGAAAATGTCTTTTCAGTTGCAAAAACCGGACAAGAAATGCGTGAGCTTGAAGATATTGCGATGCTATGCGATAAAAACGAAAAGTGTCTTCATCCGGGAGTTACTTTCTGAAAAGTTGAAAACAAAAATCTTGTTACAGATGCATATAAATTGCTGAGAATATGAAAGAGTCAATGCTCAAAGTTTATAAAGGAGATGTAAAATAGTTCATTTAAATTCCACGCTCACAAAGCCCTAGTAAAAGTATAAAATCGATGAAAAGCGGACATATGAGTGGAGTCGAATGTCTTTTATGACGGTAGCAGCTATTCGAGTGGTCGAAAAGAACAAAAAGGAAATAATGGAGGGCGAGACAGCTATATCGAAGGCTGCAGCTGGTCGGTTGGACTCATGTCGTTGGCGAACTAAAGCATACTTTTCGGAGCGAAGAAAACTGCTCGATGACATCAGAAGGGAAATTATTAACAGCGAAAGTACAATAGCTGCTGATTGAGTTCTGTAACTTGAGGAACTGGCAACATGTTAACAGCAGGAGTACGAGAATGTTTGCTACACGCACTAAATCGAAAATTTTAGAGAAATAATAAGGAAAAAATGGGAAAGGCATGTTAAGAGCTGTTAATGCACATAACTCAGAGCTAACATGAACGATTGGGGCTTGATAACGTCTAATTGATTAATGGCTATATGTTGAGTAACATTGTTGACGAACTGCGACAGAGGCAATTATATAATAGTGGAACGGCGTTCTTAAGTGATGAAGGGTATGACTGTTGGGCTCTGGCTTTCTAAAGCGCAAGGATGCTATTTAAGATTACCGAAATAACTAATACGGCTTGCTAAACAGCACGGATGCTAATATCAATTGGTAACTAACCAGGATCACAAGCGGTGAGAGATTTTGGAAACACAGAGGCTTGTACCGGAGCAAGGTTGTTGGGTCTGTATGACAGGAAGGATATGGGTCTGAAAATAAGAGTTTGAATTTATGGCATTCAAATTAAGAGATATAACCACATTTGTAGATAGAAGGAAATGGTAAAAGGATTTGATATAAGAATTTCAAATTTAAGTATAAGAACTATAAGGGCTAAGTCTACAGAGATAAGAGTATGAAGAAGAAATTGAAATAAGGGCCTTCAATTAAATAATAAGAACGATAAACTTTATGTCGTTAGTGATAAGGCTATGTAATCAAGGATTTGAAATAAGAATTTCAAATTAAAGGATAAGAAGAATAAGAGCGGACCGTGAAGAACTGTAACTTTTCCTGAATCCAACAGCAAATAAGACCACGAGGAGGCAACTGACTGACAGAAGCTTCTTCGACATACATCAAAATTCAAAAACCAAAGAGAGCGGACCAACGTGAGCTTCCCCATAAGCGGCACAGAAGGCCAGCAGTCCAGAACTAAGAACCGAGAGCGCGATAGAGAATAAGAATTAGTTTAAAAGAAAAGCTAAATAAAAAAAAGGATAACTGAAAAAGCTAAATTCGGTGACCACGTCTTATGATCAGCTTCAGAAAAAGTATATATATATATATATATACTTGATTTCAGAATAATGTCTCAACAAGAAAGACTGCTGCATTAGAGTGTGCTCGACTTCGAGGTACGCTATAACGCTGTATGAGAATGGGCATATATGGATCCGTGGGATTAGTGAAACATACAACAAAATATATTTCTTATAGAAATACAGAAAAGAGGACAGATTTGTATAGGAATCTGTATTATTGCATTAAAGTAAGATGCACCAAATATGTCATTTTTAGTTAAAATATAAAGAAAAGCTAAAGTTTATTCATTTAAATACTTAGAAATAATAAGCAGATATTTATGAGTACTACCACTTTAAATACGATTGGAACATTTTTTAAATAATCAATATCTGAAGTAATAAAGGTAGATACTATCCAAACTTGAGAGGTCTTTAATAGTCGACACGCTCTTTTTGTTCATTGCCACACAGACAGACATGTCTATATCGAATGGTCTTTTTTTAGGTGTTTGATAACCCACTAAGTGGTCCGAATCGTCCTTAATGATATATTTTATTATGATTGATGAAAAGTTGTATATTTTTGGACTTGGACTTTCTAACTAAATTAACAACAATAATATATAATTTATTTTATACCAAAACTCTTAAGTAGCGGATGGTTCGAATGATTTGCGCCAACCGTTTGGAGCAGAATTTACTGATTACATTTGTTGAAGCCGAAGAGCTATAGATACAAACTGTCTTTGAAGGATTTCTTAATCTGGATATATTGGTTTGTTTTCCTTTTACGTCTGATGGATGAAGCGCATTCAGACAAGAGCATCTGTTGAAGTTTTGTGAAAAGCAAAAATTTAAACTAAAAATTATAAGCTTTTATGAAAGCCTTTAAAAATAATTTTCGTTTCTTTCTAATGTTTCACACTTTAAAATGCTTTCCTCAAATTACACATTTTTTCCTAGATAAAAAGTGCAAAGCAAATTATTATGGGAATCGCTGACAACATTGCAATTTGACCAAAAAGTATTCGTTTGGTGACTGGCTGCTTGTCCTCATTTCATGGAACTATTATACAAAATGCTGTAATAAAGCAACTAAAAATCACAGCAGAAGCTGCGTTGACACAGATGCACTGCTTGCATCAGATTAACACAGCACAAGCGAAGTTTCATGAAGTAGTGAAGACTTTACAAAAGAAAATTGTAGCCAAAAAATAATAAAAAAAATATTAAAAATTTGAATAAGGTTAAAGGGAGCAAAAAGCGAACCGCAACAGACAACGCGAATAACGAATAATTCGACAAACTGCTGAAAGGGCTTAATCAGAATTTATGATGCTGCACAGCATAAGAGTCGAGTAAATTGAAGTGAATCAGTAACTCGGAGGTGGTCCAACATAAACTGAATTTAAACGTATCACCTCTATACCACAAAAAAAAAAAAATAAAATAAAAAATTAAGTAACGAACGACAAATTAGTATCTGCTTAGTTGAACGGAATCGTAACTAGCGAGAGATACAAAGTGCAGAGTTGCATTTTCAAAAATAAGATGCAGAGCTGCGAACTCATCAAAATATTATGCTCGGCAACATCTTTTCTATTGAAAGAATTTTCAAGATCAAATGTGGCGGTTTTGTTGTGGCTGTTAATAGCTCCGATGGTGTCTGTGTGTTGATTTGTGTGGCTTCATTTTGCATGTCCGGTAAAGGTGGTATCGTGTAGCTGTGCATTGGCCCTGTATCGAAGGTACAAGAGCCTATTGGTGTTGCGCAAATGTATGTAACAGGTAGAAATAATGATCGGAGACCACCCAAAATTACCGCCATTATAGTTAGGAGCGATAGAGGAGTCGATAAAGCCATGTCCGTCTGTCCGTTTGGCATTCCGCATAAACGAAAGGATTTCGAAAATGATAATAGATAGAGACTTCGTTCTTTTTGCATTTGACTAGGACTTCGCCGAAATTTTACAAGTTTATTTTAAAATTTCGTCTAATTGCCGGTCTGCTAGATTGACCTGTATTGTGTATAACAACGAATGATGTTTTCTAAATTGTTGTTGGAATATATAGTCGAATAGTGCCTGTGGTCGCAGTGAATGTCCACATTATGCTTGAAAGTGAAAAGTCTTAAATTAAGTGAATTCGTTTATTGTTCGTTTATTAATGTTGAAAGAAACTACCAGAGGCAACTACAGCGAGATGTATACGGAGTCGCTTGCAGAAGTTCACATTGTGAGAAAAGTTGTTGACTATCATTCACTTGGGAATGACCTACAATGATTATAGTTCAACATGCTCAATCTATTGGCTAATCCCTGAACACCAGTGCCGAGGTGAGAAAACTGTGAGAAGGCGAAAAACAGGGGTTGGTGTGCAGGCCTTGATACCCGATACCGTAAAACAAGAACTACAGTGAATACAAAAAGCAAGCATCAGAAAGACACTCCCATGATGACGACCCTCGCAAAACAATGTCCGCAATCTTAATAGGGATGGTGCAAATATCATCGTAAGATACAAGTCATCTCCTGGAAATTCGACGGATAGGGCAGCGCTGCTCTAAAACAGTGTCCTGGGACATATACTATGTACGTCTATATGGCTGAGTCCCGATCAAACTACAGGAAACAAAATTGATCAAGTTGTGATTGACGGAAAGCTCAAATAGAGTGTGTCCTCGCTAGATATATGTGAGCAGTGGAAACATAAAACCCGCTGCATTGATTGCCAAGGACGTCAATGGTTCCACAAAACCTGTGACTAGCTCTTGGTACTACAAGGGGAATCACAATGCTACTGCAGAAAAGAACGCCTCCTATCAGCGAACTCTGCAGTCGGGAGCAACGCGAGCTATAAGAGAGCGGTATCAAGAGAAACGGAGAGAGGAGAGACGGCTTTTCAGACGCAAGAAAAAGGAGCAAGAAAGGCGGGAGTTTGAGGATGTTGAGATGTTATGTGACAGAAATGAAGATCGAAAATTCTACCAAAGGGTCAAGCGTCTGACTGAAGGTTTTAAGCCCGGAGTAACTTTCTGTAAGGATGAGAATGG
>JAWNNP010001097.1:0-40108 GCA_035044805.1 Leucophenga maculata
AAAGTTCAACTGCGGATACTGTTTTTTATATCAGCTGAGCTTAGGAACCTTATAAATAATAAGCGAAAGCTTCGTAAAAATTGGCAAACCAGTAGATGTCCAGCCGATAAAACAAGGTTTAATAGAGCATCACACCAACTTAAAAAACGCCTGCACGAAATAAGAAATGAAGCAACTGCAGAGTTTTTCAAAAGTCTGGATCCAAACACGAAATACTATGAATACAGTCTTTGGAGAGCTACTAAATATTTTAAGCGACCAGCAAAACGAAATGTTGTCATACGCAATCATAACGGAGATTGGTGTAAAACTGCCAAAGCTAAGGTTGAGGCATTTGCACAACATTTACACTCAACATTTCAACCAAATTCAAATATTGCGCCTGAAGATACTGAAATAATAGAGTTTCTGGATGTACCTTGTCAGATGTGCCTGCCAATTCGTAAAATTACCGTGTCTGAAATTGAAGAAGAATTCGCAAGACTTAATCAAAAAAAATCACCAGGCTATGATAAAATAGATGGAAGAGTTACGAAAATGCTCTCACAAAAGTGTATTCAATTTTTAGCACTAATTTATAACGCAATTTTGAGGCTGGATCACTTTCCTACACAATGGAAATGTGCGGAGGTTATAATGATTCCAAAACCAAACAAGCCTGAAAATATTCTCTCGTCCTACCGTCCTATTAGCTTGCTGGTTGACATTCTCCAAAGTATTCGAAAGAATACTTATGAGTAGATTGTTACCAGTTTTGGATGAATTACAACATAATACCGGAACATCAGTTTGGGTTTAGGAGAGGCCATGGGACTCCAGAGCAATGCCATCGTATAGTGGATATAATTACAAGTGGATTCGAGAAGAAACTGTATTCTGCGGCAGTATTTCTTGATATACAACAGGCATTTGACCGAGTCTGGCATCCAGGCATGTTATATAAAATGAAAAAAAACTGCATCCTGCTCCATTTTTTCTCTTATTGAAATCGTATCTTAACAATCGACACTTTTATGTTCAAATCGAAGGAGAAACATCGAAACTATATAGTATACATGCTGGTGTCCCACAGGGCAGCGTTCTGGGACCTATCCTTTACACAATATTCACTGACAACAGGAAGATCGGCAGTGAATATTGTGTAAAGGATAGGTCCCAGAACGCTGCCCTGTGGGACACCAGCATGTATACTATATAGTTTCGATGTTTCTCCTTCGATTTGAACATAAAAGTGTCGATTGTTCAGATACGATTTTAATAAGAGGAAAAATGGGGCAGGCAGCAGTTTTTTCATTTTATATAACATGCCTGGATGCCAGACTCGGTCAAATGCCTGTTGTATATCAAGAAATACTGCCGCAGAATTCAGTTTGTTCTCGAATCCACTTGTAATTATATTCACTATTCGAAGGCATTGCTCCGGAGTCCCATGGCCTCTCCTAAACCCAAACTGATGTTCCGGTATTATGTTGAATTCATCCAAAACTTGTAACAATCTACTCATAAGTATTCTTTCAAATACTTTGGAGAATGTCACCAGCAAGCTAATAGGACGGTAGGACGAGAGAATATTTTCAGGCTTGTTTGGTTTTGGGATCATTATCACCTCCGCACATTTCCATTGTGTAGGAAAGTGATCCAGCCTCAAAATTGCGTTATAAATTAGTGCTAAAAATTGAATACACTTTTGTGAGAGCATTTTCGTAACTCTTCCATCTATTTGATCATAGCCTGGTGATTTTTTTTGATTAAGTCTTGCGAATTCTTCTTCGATTTCAGACACGGTAATTTTACGAATTGGCAGGCACATCTGACAAGGTACATCCAGAAACTCTATTATTTCAGTATCTTCAGGCGCAATATTTGAATTTGGTTGAAATGTTGAGTGTAAATGTTGTGCAAATGCCTCAACCTTAGCTTTGGCAGTTTTACACCAATCTCCGTTATGATTGCGTATGACAACATTTCGTTTTGCTGGTCGCTTAAAATATTTAGTAGCTCTCCAAAGACTGTATTCATAGTATTTCGTGTTTGGATCCAGACTTTTGAAAAACTCTGCAGTTGCTTCATTTCTTATTTCGTGCAGGCGTTTTTTAAGTTGGTGTGATGCTCTATTAAACCTTGTTTTATCGGCTGGACATCTACTGGTTTGCCAATTTTTACGAAGCTTTCGCTTATTATTTATAAGGTTCCTAAGCTCAGCTGATATAAAAACAGTATCCGCAGTTGAACTTTTGGCTGGTGCAGTACACATCAGAGGAAGATTCTTCGCAGGATCTTTGGTCCTATTAAAGTCGGCGACGAGTTTAGGTTCCGTATGAACCGCGAGCTATACGAGCTATTCGATGAGGTTGACATAGTCCAGCGCATAATATACCAGCGGCTGCACTGGGCTGGGCACCTCATTCGAATGGATGAAAGAGCTCCAGCACGCATGGTTTACATGGGGGGCCCAAACTTTATTGGTGGACGCCGACATAGAGGAAGACCGGGCACTCGATGGAATGACCAGGTATGGAGAGATCCCTCCGTACTTGGCATTCAAAACGACTGGTGCCAGCGCGCACAAGATTATGGAGGCTGGCGCACAAGATCCTTGACGCGGCCATGACCGGCAGACGATTGACGGCCATATAACTAACTAACTAACTAAGATGAGCTTTCTTTTCGAAGAACTCACATCCCTCAGTTCTATCATGACGAGCGAACAAACTGAAGGCAAAGTCGAAGTAGAGATGATGGATCTCACTGAACTTTGGGAAAAATAGGCCAAGTGGAATAGTTCACAAATTCAGCACGATATAGCCTTCTCTAGTGGTATGAAGGTTGGTGCTTGCGACTGTGAACCGTTTCACGCCACATATGAGACATGACTCGCCTTTCATGATTTATTCCCAGCCATTAATGGCAATAACCCGCACTTGACACCTGTTCAAAAACTATATCACTTAAGGAACTCTCGATATGCTCTTTGTGATGAGAACTTTGTTGTCGGCTGGGAAGCGCTCGAAGAATTCTCATTGATGCACAACTAAAGGCTATCTTTGCTGTTCCACAAGCACAGAGTGAAAATGGTTCTTCAATTCAGAAACCACTTTCACGGATTCCCTAGCAATGCTCAATTCCCACGACGTTAGTACGAGCAACTGGAATCAAATAATTGTATATCTGTGCTCCACAAAACTCCCCGAAGGAACGCTCACGCTATGGGAGTAATCACTTTCTGATCAGTCTGAATTACCCACCAGGACCCCATTAGACTGGTTCCTCACAGCAATGTTTGACACCAGTCAGTCCTACCACACAATAAATAACCAGAAGTTATTGTACCCACTGCCTTGGTGTCTATAGAAGATGCTGAAGAATGCTTCACATTAAGAGCATTAGCGGACCAAGGTTCGCAGAGGACATTCATTTCCGAGAAAGTTCTCAGCCGCAAATGATACGATTTACAGCTGGGAGTGTCCATATCAGCTGATTGATGTCCTCGTAAGATACAAGGCTGATATCACTGCAATCTTTGAAATAAGATTGATAGGCCCTGTAACATATACTACTTCTTCCATGCGACTAAGCACTAATTTGACTGCGGTTTCGAGGCAAGTACCAAACTACACAGCCTTGTCTACAGATTCACGCCTGTTAAGAAACGCCTAGCTGTGATACGGATCAAACCAACATATTTTAATATAAGCATGATTTCTGGGCACGCACCGACGTAAGAGAAAGACGACGATGCTAAAAATTAGTTGTATGAGCGTTTGGTAGACAAAAGTCAAAATCGTGTTTGGCGATTTCAACGCCAAAATTGGGATAAGGGAATTTTTGGCCCAATTGTCGGAAAATTTAATCTTCACGACGCTACCTCCAAATATGGAGAGAGGCTAATCGATTTTGACGCGGGTCGGTACATTGTAGTTAACAGCACCTGATTTCATCATAGGCATTCACACACAGCGCTACTGGGCAAAACCGTCTGGCGCTACTTTCTGAAATGTCTATATACATCCTACGCAACGACAAGGAGCTCACGCTCCGAGAGCATTGGACGTGCGAAAGTTACGTGTTCCCAACATCGACTCGCAGCCCTATCTTGTCGCAGCCAAGGTACGCAACTAGGTGCTTGCGCACCTCCCAATATGGAACGAAAGCTAGAAGGTCGGCAAGCTGCAATCAGAACATACTGCCGAAGCCCTCTCAAACACACTCTCCCTACTGCTCCGGGAAACCTTAATATCTTCTCAAGATAGGAGTTCATTGGTTATACGAAACCAGTGACTAACTCATGGACAAGGATGTCGCAATGCTACTGCACAGAAGAATGGCTCATATTAGCGAACAATGCAGTCGGGAGCAATGCGAGCTGTTAGAGAGCGATATCGAGAATAACGCAGTTTGCAGATGAGAGGTTATGTGACACAAATGATGCTCGAAAATTTCATCGAAAGTGGAAATCTGATTAGAGATGCACAGGATCACTTTGCAGGAGTCAATTTTCTAACTTAGTTGGAGGCGCAACGAAAGATAAATAAGATATATGACACCGGAACCAACAATTCGGCAATCAAAGAGCTGAAAAATAACAAAGCGACAGAGTCTGATGGGCTGTCAGCAGAGTTATTCAAGATTAGCGGGAAATAGTTGGTTAGGAGTATGCACCAACTTTTATGCAAGATATGTTCCGATGAACGCAAACCCAATGACTGGAATCCCAGTGTTCTCTTTCTTATCGTTAAGAAAAGAGACCCCCGAATAAGTCTACTTTCCATCGGATATAAGATTATGTCGCGAGTATTATTTAATAGGCTGAAGCCATATATGTATTCACTGATAGGACAATATCAGTGTGGCTTCAGAGCAGAAAGGTCGACCAATGACGAAATATTCACATTACGCCAAATCCTGGAATAAAAATCCTTGAGTTTAACAAAGATACACACCACCTGTTTGTTGATTTAAAAGCTGAATTCGACACTCCGATACGATTAGAGTTCTACGATACCTTGTCTGCCTAGGTACACCGACAAAGATCGTGCTTCTTTGCATGATGACGCCATTAAACACGCAAAGCGCTGTCAGGATAGAAAGAACCTATCCAAGCCCTTTGATACCAAGAAAGATTTCACGCAGATTGATGCGCTGCAAGTCAGTAAGGAGCTGTCAAAGATTAATAAACAGTCTCGGACAAGACAAAGTTCTTGTTATCTTCTCGCTAGCCGTCATTGCGTGTTGGACGGTCAGTGACGATGGTGAATTTAAACTTCAAATTTCGTCTATCTTGGATCAGAAATAACCAGCAACAACAACGTTCGCTTGGTGATCAGGCAAAAATTCACGCTTGCAAATAGATGCTATTTTGAGCAGGCTGAGCAAGCAAATTAGAGGAAAAGACCGTTTTTGGAAAATAAAAATAAAGAGCTATAAGACGCTAATACTCCTGGTCGCACTGTCTGGCGCAGAGGCATGTTCTGTGGTTGAGTCAAACGAAACAGCGTTGGAAGTCTTTGAGAGAAATAATCTCCGCAGGTTTTTGGGCCTATTAGAGTTTAGTTAACGTAAGAACCACGAGCTGTGTGAGCTATTCGAGGAAGTTGGCATAGTCTAACGCGTAAAATTCCAGCGGCTGCACTGGGCTGGGCACCTCATTCGCATGAATGAAAGAGCTCCAGCACGCACGGTTTACATGAGAGCCTAAAACTTGATTGTAGGACGACGTAATAGAGGACGCTCGTTCGAATAACCAGGTATTGGCAGATCTCAGCATATTTGCCATTCAATTCAACTGGCGCAAGTGCGCACAAGAAATGATCAGACAAACGTAATATATAGACCTTCGTTCATTTTGCATTCGAATAGGACTTCTCTGGAATTTTACGAGTTTATTTTAAAATTTTGCCACTCCCCCACCCCTTCCCATAAAATCAACCTGAAGCTAAAAAATTATTTCGGCACAAAAAAAAAAAAAACAGTAAAGATAAAACGTCCCTCTAAGCCAAATTCAAAAACTTCAGTAAAATCGGATAATAAATGACGATTTTATAAGCAATTTAATTTGAACGACCTATGCTTCCTTTGCTTTCATCCTCCATTTTTTGCTTTTCATACTGTGAGAAGTGGGAGGAGCAAAATACTTTTCGTCAGTACCATTTTTGTTATAAATTTCCTACCTTTTTGTTTTGCACTGCTTGGTGCTTAAGCTAGGGAAACATTTACTGTGTTTGTAAGAAAAGGATTTAGATCCTTAATAGATTTGAAAATTCGAGCAGCGACCTGTACTGGTACGGTGCGTCTTACAGTCGGTTACGCCCGACTGTAATTTTCTTACTTGTTTCTTTTGATGAGCGCAAGATAAAAACAAATCAGTTGATGTAAAAATTATCAAAAACAGTCCACGCATTTGGTCTCTAGTGTGCCACACAGGAATAAGCATACATATAGTGCGATTCCTAACTATAGCACAAGTAAATGCGCTTTTATAAGAGATTCATAACTATAATACTTAAAGCCAAATTAGCTGTTTTAACATCTAAATAACCATTGGAAAAACATTTAAATAAAAATTCCTTTTATGTAATAAGTTGCCCTTTATGTTGAATACATTCTATTCCTCTATACCTCACTTTCCCACCCAAATTTAGAATTTGGTTCATGTGTATAGTTTTGTTATTTATGGATTTCTTCACCTGAATGCATAATGTCTCAAAAATATTAAGGCGTGCTCCTGTTTTTAGTAACTTTTTCGGATTCAGAAAAATTTTAATAAAAATTATTAGAAATCTTTGTGTTTGTTGTCAATTTCAATACCAATTTGTATAGGTTTGACACATGATAATACGATATGAAATCGCAAAAAGCAAAAGTAAATAAACATGGGAGCATGCCTGATAATTCATTTATTTTTAGATTCTGAACGTTGTCGCAGTGCTTGTGGTTGTCATAAACCCGTCTGGCTAACATTTCCCAAATGTTTTCAATTGGATTTTTGACGTCGACATTTTCAAATTGCACCACTTTACTGATTCCTTACGAGCATGCACAATTTGAAAAATTAACTAACTATGGATTGTACGATCTTCAACAAATACACACCAATTCATCAAACTGCATGCACTGAAGATCCGCTTTGAAAAAATAAAAAACTCTTTTTTTAGATATGGGCAAATCTCGCGTGACGCACGTAAAATTCGTACGCTTTTGTAGATTACTTTATAAATTATTTTGGGTTTTTAAAAGATATAAAGTGAACTTTAGTATAGTGCATAGAGGGATTTAAGTGTACTTTCGAATAACATGTAATATAGCTTCTTTACTTTTACCTTTTCCGAAATAATTGTTCATAAAGTGTTGTGACGCACGCTACACAAAAATTTAAAATTTTAAAATAAACTTGTAAAATTCCGGAGAAGTCCTAGTCCAATGCAGAAAACACGAAGTCTCTATCTATTACCGTTTCCGAGATTCTTTCGTTCATATGGACGGACGGACTGCTGCTCTTTTTAGGCAAAACTGAAATCGTGGCGCACGCTACAGAAATTAAATTGCCAAAACAAATCAAAAAAAAATATGTAGAACTTTGTTTTTAAATAAACTTAAAAGTAAAAAATAGATATGATTTAGAACTACAGACGACTTAAAAAAAAAAAATTTTTTATAGTAACTATATAAAAAAACCTTAATTTCTGTGACGCACGCTACAACGCTTGGACTTGACGTTTCATACCTAATTTTAATTATTCCAAAATAGAAACATAATAATTGTTATACAAAATTTGAAGAGAATGAAACAAACCTTAATATAGCTATCTGTCCGATCTTCTATGTTAACAATAATTTTATATTATGTATACCAAAAAAATTTTAATTTTTGGTATAAAAGTAACAACACCGAGGTTGGGTTGGGTTTGGTAATAACTTTTGTATTTATAAACATCGAAATGTTTTTTTTGTTATAAATTTTTAAAATTAGATATCTACTCTATTGTTCTACATAAAAGAAAATAACAAAAGGCTCATTTCAAAAATTGTTCGCTGGTGGACTGTTTCTGAATTTGCCCATATGTCCAACAATTTTATATCCTTCAGGTCCATCAAAATTCCATTTTTCTTGATCAGAAAACGACATATACGCAAAATGCGTAAATATTATCTTGTACCCAACTTTTTTTTTTCAACACGATTTCCTAGCATTATATACAACTTTTTGGCTTCTACCAATTTTAGATGCAATTTCTTCCTTCGAAAATTCTCCATTTCAATAAATATTGAATTTTTCTACTTCACTCAACAAAGCTGCACGTGGCATAAATATTTTTTTTACTTATTTTTAAAATAATTTAACAAATTTAAAATTTTTGCGCTTGTCACGTATTATTAATAAAATTGATGCCAAGAAAGATTTCAGACATGGTGATGCGCTGTCGTGCAAGTCAGTAAGGAGCTGCACGTGGCATAAATATTTTTTTTTTCACTTACAATTAAAATAATTTAACAAATTAAAAATTTTCCCGTGCTTGTCACGTATTATTAATGAAATGCAAAATTAATGGTTGTGCTATAGTTATGAAACGCCAAGACTATCAAATTCCATCCATTTTTTTAATTGGTGCTGAAATACGATGAATTTGTTTTCTTCTATGCTAGGAAGAGAAAATAAAGTGATTCAGGTCAAATCCAAAATTGTAATACTATTTGCAGCGATGAAAGATGAGAATGAAGTGGAAAGAAATTCACGAATTTGTTTTAATAATATACATTATATGAAAATGCGTTGACTTATCGTCTATGTTAGCGTTAGTACCGCTGATATATTGATACTTTTAAAAAACACATTTCGATATCCATTAACTTAAATTTTCTTCAACCTTGTTTAAAAATAATTGTGATTCTGAACTCGTACATGTGTTTTTAAAATCAAACGTTTTTCAGGCTCACCCTGTGTTACTCACAATGGAAGAGTTTTGTAATCACACGTTCAGCACTGGCACTATACTTCTGTTTCTTGGTTTACACTTTTGCTCGCAAGATCCGCTTCAAGCAGTTTAACGGCTATACTATTTAGTACTTTTTGTTAAGCTCTCCGAAACTCAAACTCGGTTACACTGCTATTTGATCAAAGTACTTACTTGTTTTAATTACATTCGGTCGGTTCAAGGCAACAGTTCAACTAAATTTTTAAAAAATGTCTGTCTTGGAACAATTAAAGAAAGTTACAACAATTGTTGCGGATACTGGAGATTTTGAAGGTTTGTCATATTTTAACATTTCAAAGCTCAGAAAAGCTGCTTGAGTTTAATCTTTCAATAATGCAACTAACTTGATCTAAATTCGTACATATGCATAGTACATGTTTTTTGTTGTAAAATCGGAGTATGTACAACCTTTAAATATTAAAAGGTTAATGCAATGTCAAATGAAGTACATTGTCTTAAGTTTCTACTAGTTTTGTTTGTATGAACGAGTATGACCTATTCGATCTCTCAAACAATTATAGAATGTGAATGTATAATTTTGGGGAAATCATTCGATGTTTTGACTTTGAATATAATTTAGTTAATATGTTTATTATTTTAGCTATTGCCTTGTACAAGCCCACCGATGCCACGACAAATCCTTCGTTGATTCTTTCTGCTTCTAAAATGGAGCGCTACGCACATCTGGTGAAAAATGCAATAGATTTTGGAAAGAAGCAGGGGCGGTGAGATTAATGTTGACCAGGATGTGTTTGAATGTAATGAAGTATGATTTTTTTTTATTTCGACAGATCGACAGATGACCAAATTAATGAGGCAATGGATTATTTGTGTGTATCATTTGGAAACGAAATATTAAAGATTGTACCAGGCAGAGTGTCGACAGAAATCGACGCGCGATTGTCGTTTGATACGCAAAAGAGCATTGCAAAAGCTCTAAAATTGATAGAATTATATAAAAAATTTGGCGTTAGCCAAGATCGCATTTTGATTAAGCTCGCTTCCACGTGGGAAGGTATTCGCGCGGCAGAGATTTTGGAAAAAGAACATAATGTCAGTTGTAATTTGACATTATTGTTCTCATTCGGTCAAGCCGTCGCTTGTGCCGAGGCGGGTGTAACGCTAATTTCACCTTTTGTTGGTCGTATTTTGGACTGGTACGTCGCCAACACAAGCATAAAACAATATGAGCCTTTAAAAGATCCAGGAGTTGTCTCTGTCACTAAAATTTATAATTATTATAAAAAATTCGGCTATAAAACATCTGTAATGGGTGCATCATTTAGAAATACTGGTGAGATAATGGCTCTCGCTGGATGCGATTTACTAACAATTAGCCCATCATTGCTAAAGGAGCTAGAAAATGATTACACTCCAATAACAAACCATTTAAATGTTAACAATGCTAAATTACAAAATATTGAAAAAATTGAGATCGATGAAAACACCTTCCGCTGGATGCTCAATGAGGATGCAATGGCGACCGAAAAACTTTCTGAAGGTATTCGTAAATTTGCTGCAGACACAATAATTTTGCAGGATTTAATTCGCAAATCAATGTAGTAGAATTATTGAAGCATTATGAATGGCAAACAATTCCAGGAAATTATAAATTGGAAAATTACTATTTTTGTACAAAACAATCGATATAACTTCTAATAAATATGATTTATACATTATAAACACTGATTTGGAGGCAGGTTTTTATGTTAGTATAGATATGATAAATTCGACTGGCTTTAAAAATATCTCACACTCACTATATATGTATACGTTTGTATATAAACTCAAAATATTCTTATCAATGCACTAGTCAAACGATGAACACTTTGGTGCTTGAACACAGTAAATAATATATTTTGATTGTATAATTGTATCCGTAGAGTGAAAAGTAATCAGTTGGTCGAATAGCAATGCATTAAAGAAACATTGAAGGCTTCTTAAAATATATATATTTGTGACAAAAAAGTCGATCCAGTGTAGTGTAGCTCGTCGAGACAAGGACTCTTAGTTAAGACTTTAAATATCTTTAACCCTGCCGGTAGAACTGATTTCACTATTAAGTCGTTAGAATCGGTTTGGTCTGCAGCTCCAGGACTTCAACGTATTTGGTTAATCAAACACTTCATGTACAATCGGTCAAACAGCCTGTGAAACTAACTCTACAAATTGAAAGGAAAATTAGAAAAATCGACTGATCTGGCAAAATGAGGTGAAAAGTTTACACTTGAGCTGCCGCTAAATTAAATTTATTTTATTTACATATGTTTATTGAAGCCAAATCGTTTGTTCGCATCAGTCACAAGTTAAGCCAAAACAAACATAATACTGATGTTCGGCAATGGCCGAAAGCAAGAGTACACATTCCAGGCGTTCTTAATCTCAAGAACGCCGAGACCTCTACACCTGGTTATTCTAACGAGGATCGAAAGGAGATTCCATGAAACCAAATCCGTCTTAAAATAAAGTATATGGATATTTAGATTCTCTTATTCATTCATCAGCCTTTATTATCGGCTTAACCATGCCTTATAGAGCTCTTTCATCCGTTTAACTAAGATGTCCTGCACAGTGCTGCCGATGAACTATGTCAACCTCATCGAATATCTCAAACAAGTCCTCTTCTCCAAATCCACCGTTAAATCCAGATCGTTTTTTAGTCTTTGAGAATGTTGTGCTTGTCGTTCTTGTGTACCGATGATATCAATGACAACCGTGAGTACCATCACTGCCTTCTGGAAAATCGAGCCCGATGTATGTATATCTAAGACCTCTCTTAGTATCCTACCTTAGCGCTCGGGCAGTTTTTTTCGTACCCTGACCAGGCTTTGTGTGTGGTATACCCGTCGAAACACTACGTTCGTATCGACGTCGGGAGCAGCATAATCGACAAATAGGTTGGTGCAAACGCCATATAATTGTAACCATTTAATTTACAGGGATGAAAGTGATTTTATTAATTTTAATCTGAGTCAGACAATTAGCAAAATTGTCATATCTTTGCATTCCTTTTAGGTTTAGCATGGTGATGGGATCGGGAGAAGAAAGATTCATTAAACAAGAATGAATAATTTTCGCTTTTCGGGTCGCGAGGAAAGCTGTGGGATAAACTAGTTTAAAATAATTTTCAAAATATGTCATTGTTATATTAGGCATGCAACATAAAAGAACTAGCCAGCAAAGAGAATTACGTATGCATTCAATATATAAATTATGCAGATCCGTTTAAGTTTCACTTAGTTTATTACTTTTTTTTTTTAATATGGCAGTTTTTTTTTAAATTATTTCATTTATATGAAACAAATATTTTTAGTTTCAATATTTTTGTTTAGTAGTTTATTTTTTTTTTAATCTATATTAAATATTTAGGCTGGTCGTACGATTTTACATCGCTTGTCAATAGGAACCAAATAGTCAGATTTCCATTTGCACTTGCACAATACTATCTTTTAATGTCAGAGATGAATTTTGCTCGTAGTCGTAAATTCGGGTAATTTTTAATAAAAGTATTAAATTATTGTCAGTATCTTTCGGTTATCTCAAGGAAATCCATTACAGCCAACAATTATTTTCAATTTGTTGAGCAAATGAATTTTCAAATCTGTATTTCGGATTTGTTGATGTATTGTAGCAAATGGATTTTCTCACTAGGGATTTCAAAGATCGTTTGAACAACCCATCTTATCTTGGTAACTAAGCGAGATTTATTGGAATCAGCAGTCGTAACTAGTTCGCCTTCCTTTTTGGGAGCCGTGATATAATTAAAAATTAAAATAATAAGTGCATTAAATATAATGATAAAGTCATTTTGAAATCACTTGGTTCCTATATAATCGGTTCCATAATAGTAGCATCATTCCGATTCGATGAAAAATTTCTAGTATCGACAACGAAATTTTTTTTTTTTTAAGAGAAAAAAGAAAATTTTCAAAATTTTGTTTTTACCCCTCATTCAAGTATTAAGTATTTACTCATTGCACTTGACTTGGGAACTGAATGTAATCGATTTTTTTTTATTGTATGTTATAATAATTAATAAACCAACATTTTAAAATTAATTTGGTACCAAAAACATTTTCTAAATTGACCCAAAAAAGTAAAAAAAAATATGGATTTCATTTTTTCGAACAAAGCACCGCTTGAATTTATTGAATTACGATATTTGTAATCCTTATCTCTCTTCACCAATGTAAAAAAATAAAAGAAAATTGATGCCTCCAAAAATGCGTTAAAAACATTTTAGAAAATAATGTGTACTTTTTAACTCTTGGCGCAGATTTCTTTGCTAATGTGCCCTGTATATTTTCAATTGACAAACAGTGATTCAAGAACAAAATTTGAGTTATTAATACCGTTATGTAAAAAACTAAACTTTTAATAAACTTGTAAACCATATTAATTAAGCTAAGATGTTGATTTTCGATCAGAACTATTATATTAGTACATTCAGTTATAAATTTGCGCTGAATCGGTAAATTCTCAGGTATTTCGATAATATGCAAAATTTCTCACACCTATAGGTACACCTGATTGATCCTTGCAGCCACAAAGACTATAGCATGGCAATGAATGAAATGCCATTACATGAGTTTTGTCGGAATCGGAGGTTGTAATGCCCTGCCTACCATATAAACGATACACAAATTCGTCACATCTTTGCATTAATTTGATATTTGGTATATGTACATGTTAATGGGCCGAGGAGAAGATGACATAAGTTTAGTCGCCTATTTTAAGAGCGATAAAGAAAATTCGCAATATATATGCATCCATTTCTGGTTCAGGGAAGGTATTTGGATTACCTGTTAATGGGATTAGAAGAAGTAAGTTCCATTATAAAATTGGGGACGGTTTGGCTGTTAATAGTAAACATACATACATATTTAAGCTTTGATTTAAGAAGCCTGAACGTAGACTTTATAGATTTGAGTTAAAATTAAAAAAAAATATTATAAAACTCATATTATATTCCTAACTATTTTGTAAAAATATTATTAGTTAAGAGAAATAAATAAAGTATAAAACTTTGGGTATTTGCTGTTAAAATAAACATTTTTTTCTCACTTTTACGGAAGTGTATATACTTTATGGGGTCTGACTCGCTTCTGAATTGCGATTCTAGTTTCACAAACTTTGTACATGTAACTTTTTCTGGTATCGTATAGTTTTCGAATCTAAATGTAAAATAAAATCGTTATATTTCGTAGTTTCTTTGTGAGGGAAGCAAAGTGTGAAGCTTGAAAGGTCAATCTAATGAGAAGAGAGAAATGTGGATAGTTTAACGAGAACAGTCCTAAGCTTCCTCCGGGAGAGATATTGTAATGAAGAGATCGTAACTGATCGAACAAACAAAGTCACTGGACTCATGTTTGAACGTGGTCTCGTAAAAAAGATACACTTAGGAATGCGTTGCAAAGCAATCCGCTAAAAATCAAGGCATGCCATTACATATTATTAAAATACATATTGTCAAATTAGACTCGAAAATTTCTGTCCCGGCGATGCCTCACCTATACAAAGGGAAGGCAAATAGGGGATTGTAGCAGCGCAAACCGGGTCCGCTAGTTCATTAATAAGAATTGTATATACATATATATGAATATACAAATATTTAAATAAAATGTTGTACATGGGATCGCCCTCCAATTGCAATACCTTCTGTGTTGATAGAATACAGAATACCGAAATGATGTCGAACGATAATAACGAATTGAATACGATAAGGTAATGTAAGTGACCGCCTTACAGATGATACTAGTGGGTACCCGCGAATTCGTTTGCGTAGAACTATTATTCGAGAAGCCTAATTTTTCCCCAACATTAATAAATTTCATCTCTGTACCTTATGCAGATATGAGAGATTTTGTTTTTTGTTTATATGGGGGCCCCCTCTGTTTTAACAGAATTAAGATATAACGAAGTTTAGATCAAACTATTTAAAATTACTTCTCCTGTTCCCCTTAAACGAGTATCGAATTTTATTTCTGTACCCAAACGGATGCAAAGCTATGAACAATTTTGTTATGGTGGGTTGCCCTCTGGTTTTGACAGAAAGTAGCCTATTTTTTTCGTAACTTCTCATCTACATCATACCAAAATTCTAATAAATTAGTTCAGTGGTTTAGGGTGAACTTGTAACAGAGAGCCGTTTAAAACCGATGTCGTACAGCAACCCTTTACGCTACGTGGTTATAGACTTTCTACTCTTCGTAAACACATAAATATTCATACATTATGTATTTGAAAGCACAACTAGTTTAGATGCATATTTTCTTAATTCAACATATTTCTTCTTTAACCTTAGTGGGATTTTTATTGGTATAATCGTAACCAGCCTAAAAAACCCACTTTCGCATGTATGGAAAATATTTTAGTTAGACGCAATCCTTTTCTTTTTTCAATAAACTACGCCCTTGTATCGGTCTTACAATATTGTGTATGAAGAATTTATGAATACAGTATGTATTTTACAAGTATATGTATATGCATAAATATACATACATACGTAAAAAAAAGCATCATATGTTCATTATTCGTTTAGAGCGAGTGGACCTCGGAAACTTTACTGAGAGTGAAAAACGTTTCCTTACAGCATCAATTTGTTTTATTTTTACTCTACCTAATATGATCTCTCTTTTTCGTTGGCGAATGCTAATGCTGTCGAGTTGAATCGGATGTAGACAAGTAAAAAAGAAAACAAAAAATTTGTTTCAGCTGTGTATTATCATTATACTTTATGATAGGTATTAGTGGGGCACCGCCGAAATATTGTTCATAGTCGATATGAAAACCATCAGCCAACGCGAGATCTTGACGACAAGAAGCGATGAGCGAACAGGCAACTAGTACCGAATAGAGTTTGTGAGGTGCGTGCTAAAAGTATTTTTCCCGGGCAACAGAGCATGAGTATGTAGTTCTGGGAATTTTGCCAAAATCGACAAACACTAATTCTGTAAATTCAAATAGACACTCTCATCAAGAATGCTTCTCCTTGCGTTCAGTTGCCGTCGATCGTTTTAATAGCGCGATCTTAGTGCTAGCTCTTGATTTTAACTCAGCGAAAATTCTTATATAATACAATTTCGAATTTTCAATCTCAAATATTGTAAGTTTCTTTTGGATAAAATTTACCAAAATTAAATACAAAAAAAAAAAAAAATAGAACATTTGTGGACCCAAGTTCACAAATGCTCAAGACAGTTAAAAACTGAATACAAGTTAAAAAATGAAAACAGATTGCCTCCACAAATGTTCGCTTGAGATTTTATTGTTCATATGATGTGTATTTGTTTAATTGTGAAAAAAAATAAATCGAAACAAATTTTGATTTCAAACTTTTGCTGTGTCGAATAACATTTGTGCTCTAGAAAAACTGTGTTATGTAATCATTTCAACAGTGCTCCATATCCACGTGTGTCTAGAAAGACCGGTTGAAAATCGTAAAATTTGTGTTTATATCTTGCCCTATTACCTATGTATGTATCTTCTTGCATATATATGTATGTACGTAAATGAAAAGACACGCATATCAAACCTTGGAATACCTTTGGACATATGCATTTACTCACCTCATTTTATTATTCAACTTAACAGGAGATGGAGAAAACACACGCTATAGAAAATCTCATTATACAATATACTTATCTAAAATCGTAAATGAATGCGAATACTATAAAAAAATTTTGCTCGATAATGAAACATAAGTGAAAATATCATTTAGATTAATACAGCCACATTTAAAGTATACACACACACTTTCCAATACATACATATGTGAAAATACGTAAATAGATACAAATATTTAAATGGTTAAAATTTTTTTTTTTTTAAATTCAAATTAAAAAAAAAAAAAACGATTTCAGCAAATGAAGAGCGATCACCGAAACAGTGGTGGCACAGAAAAAGCGATTGGTACTATTTTTAGAAACCTTTTTAGTTTTTATATTCCCAATTGTCAAGTGAAATTTGGATCAGCAATTTATATATGTATATACATATGTATCTACATAAATCTTCACCTACAATAATATGTAAAAAATATGAAAATTTTACATGACATACATACGTTTTTGCACATATGTATGTACATTCATATATTTATAATGAGGAAGGCAGTGTAATGCATTATATTTTTTAAACCCTTTTATGTTCCAAAGTACACACATTTATGTATATAAGTTTACTTAAACTTATCATAATTGTTTAACTTGAAAAATAAACGTAATAAAGAGGACGACTAAAATATTGTTCTTACCAAACTTCAGATATAAAATCAATGAGACCTACTCATGATAATGTATTGCCGCCAAGAATTACAAAATCACTTTGTAGCGAAAACGCCGTAACATTACACAAACCGTACATTCTTTGGTTTTTCTTAAGTAAAACTTGTTTTTTACTATTACACTATTGGCACAGCTGATTCTTACATATATGGAACTCGCATAGACTATCACAAATTTCTCTAGATCGCACCTTATCATTATTTGGTACTATACAAATTTTGCACCAAAACCATTTTTTTTATTTTATTAATAAAGGTAAAGAATCAAAATTTTTGTGGGCTTAATAAAATAATGATCTTTTTCGTACATTAGACAAGTACGTTCAATTATTTGCATTGGTAGTCGAATATACGTACTTGTCACATTAATAATTTCTTTGTATATACAATATGATATAATCAAAATTTTCCGCCATCCGTCGTATATCAACCCATGTCTCTCCATCGAACTGTCAGCCCAAACGTAGCAATTTTGGCCGCTATTTTTTTTCTTGCCAGCTGCAAAACTATTTTTAGCAGCACTTGACCGGGGCGTGATTGCTTATGGGATGCTGC
The DNA here is from genome assembly GCA_035044805.1 of Leucophenga maculata. Classification (NCBI taxonomy): domain Eukaryota; kingdom Metazoa; phylum Arthropoda; class Insecta; order Diptera; family Drosophilidae; genus Leucophenga; species Leucophenga maculata. Next base: position 17,809 of record JAWNNP010001097.1, read on the forward strand.
TGTCCAATATACATATTGAAATTAAAAAAAAAAATATTTTATTTCAAAATTTACTCCATCATGTCTCTCTAAAATTGTGTGATCTTCACACAACTCTAATTTTGAGTAGAACCATTGAGTTACTACTTTACGAAGAATAAATATAATAATAATAATGTAATAAATATATGTGCACATATATTCTTTCGTCGCGTCGGCCTTGATTTTATGATGCCTACGTGCGGTACATTTGTTGTAAATATCTGAGCCATGAGCCGATATAGTGACAATATGATTACAAGAAAAAGAAGGTATTTTGCGGATCATTTAAATTTTAACCAAGACATTTAAACGAGTAACTAAATTAATCAGCATTGAGCCTTCGTCTGATTACATATTCGGCATCACTAAAACGATGAAATAGACTATCAATAACATATAAGAATAATTATCTATCAAACGCTGGTGATTTAAAATGCATGATTATGCATTCGCGACTACCAAAAGTTAATTAATTCAGGCGTCGATTATCGAAATATTCCGGAGGGGGGCGCAAATTTATCAACGTTTTGTCTGTTATAGTCTCCAAGATTCCAATTTTCAAACGGGCAGTGAGACGGACATGTATACATCGACTCGCTTTTCTTACTGATCAAGAATATATTTACTTTGTTGGTTCTCTTTGTCAATATGGGAACAAAAACAAGGAAATATGTATATCGCAAAGAAAGGAAAAATAAATGATTTGTAAACCCTCTAGTTTATATATATATATATATATATATATATATATATATATATATATATATATATATATAAATATATATATATGTATAGATATAAAAGCAACGAAGGATTACTTGCGTTTATACACAATAATCACAAAAATATATAACTACAATACTAATGTAGATGTCCGGGCAAACGCCCTATTTATAGAATGAAACTAGTATCAATGTCTTTCTATGTCTCTAGCAATTTTGAAGGGGATAATCGATTTCGCCGCATGGAGCATGCTGCACGTCCCAACATTCAACTAAAGATAGACTTCGTTAAGCTGTATCACAACAGACCGAGCAACTGACCTGAGGTTTTGTGGAAAGAGGAAAACGGAAGTCTGGTTACAGATATACAGGAATCACTGAGAGTATGGAGGGCACACTTCTTTAACCTACTTAGATGCCTAAGCCACCAGTCAATGATAGCTTTATTGTAGATGCACCTCAATCGGTTATTAATAAGATTAAACATTTGAAAAGCGGAAGGATTCGATAAGCTGCCAGCTTAGATAATCAAGACCTCCTGGCAAGCAGTTTTTTCCGAAAATACATGCACAATAAAATGAATCGCTGTGTGCGCCAACTACCGTAAATTTAAATAAAATATACGATTCTGTCATGTGTACTGTGAAAAAGTGATACATTATGTCGTCCAGAAAAAACCTCTAAAAACATTCAATTCTTGCTTTCGTTTCCAATGCTAAAACCCAAGACATTTTCAATCAACATTGAAAATACATCGTCAGTTCTATTATAGAATAGTATTCCAATCTGATCTGAGACTCGATTAAGCAATTAATGGGTTTCGATGGAATTAACCGTATATTTTTCTTAAAATAAATTTTTTTTTTGAAACAGTGAAAATCAAGTACACTTTTGTTTCCAAACGCAACATATACAAGAAATGAAGGAACGATCAAATGCTGGTACTATAACATTTATGGCACACAACAATAGATCAGAACTGTCTATGATTGATTGTCTAACGACCATTATATGGTTACAACATTTGTAGTTGCTCGTTAGTTTAGCATTTGCAATGATTATTAAGAAAGCCACATTAATTTACTGTTAAGATTTTACGTTAAATTGGTATATGTGATTTATATCTGGATCCGTGGTTATAGGATATCCTTTTTTTGTAATTAGTATAATATACTCTAAATTCGACATTTTAAGTTGATAGAATATTACATATGACTTTACGTTAAAGTAAAGCAACAGTCACAAATTTATTAATAACACATTTATTTTGTACAAAAACTAAAAAAAGAGAGTATAAGTAGTTTTAATGCTGATTAAGAATGTATATACTTAGTAGGATCTAACGCATATTCTGCAGTCTGCTATAAATTTCCAGAAAATTAATGAACCGTTTAATTAATAAAATTATCATTAAATCGTTTTAGAAAGCTCTAACTTAAAAAAATGCTTTTTAAACCTTAAAAGCAGGTAAGGAACCTTTTAAAATTCTCCCAAAACAAATTAAAACTAGATACATTATATGCATGCGGTAGTTTTTGAGAACATTATATAATCTTGAAATAAACTTCAGGCGCTACGTGAATGCATCCAACCACACGTTTTACTACTATTTCTGGCTAAGTTACCTAGCAAAGTAGTTTCCGTCGCCATTTTTTTGTTGTTTTCGAGAATCAAACTCATAAGACACCAATTTGACAACATTGTACCTATTGAATAGTATGTAACAACATCTTTAAACGATACCACGTCGATACCATCGAAGGAGCATACCAGACAAGGGAAAACTGGCATAAAACATGTGGATTCTCATTGATGATTGTTAACGCTTTAAACTTATAAAAATATTTATATTTAATTAGTTTTGAGATGTAACCTGTATGATACGGTGTGTGAATTTTCCAAAGATGGATAACTTTGAAAAAAAAAATTTAAAGATTTTTTGGTTAACATTTAAAACAAAAGTAACCCCAACTACAATATGATTTATCTTTTAAATTAAAAAAAAAGAGATACATAATTTTTTCGAACTATAAACCCCATATGTGGACTATACCGATTTTTCGTTAAGTTTAAGGCTTTCGAGATAAATCCTTACATAAACTGTCAATATAAAAAAAGTTAAAAGAAATATGTACATGCGTAATGTGCATTTTAATTCAAGAGTTACAATAACAAATTTTTTTAAAAATCAATTTTTTTGCGGCATGCATTTATTTCAATTAAAATTAACAAAAAATGCAAAATAATGACCGGACAATGCACAAATACCATATGAGATTTTGTTTTATATTTTAATATTCTAATGTGGTGTGTATGTGTCGTTTGAAGTTGTTTATGGAGTTCAATGCATGGGTATTTCAAGTAATTTTTGATTACCAAAATCGTTCTCAATGTTTTAATTTTGAATGAAATTTTTTTTCATAGATGGAAGTGCAGCGACTGCAAAATTAGTTTAAATTAGTACCAAATCACTAGAGTTGTACAAAACCAGGCAATCCCACTTGACCAAATAATCGCGCGCGATATCGTATGCGAATGTCAAATCGAATAAAAAGCGTAAAAAAGATTCGCGCGCGAATTCGCTTTGTATTCGATGTTTATTCTCTAATGATTTATCAGTCGCTCAGTTTGTGGCAGGCGAACTATCGAAGGTTCGCGCCGATATCGCGTTCGAATATCAAAACGAAGGTTAAGTGAGTTTAATTTTTTCTTATTGTTCCTATTAAATATACCTTGGATAGGATAAGTACATGAATTTTTTACATATCAACCTGTACTTATTTAATATGAGTAATCAAATCTTATCATATTAGAATACGATATTGATATTCTACAAACATAAATGAAGACTTGCTCCGGTTAGGTGATTCTAAACTACAACGTTTCTCTAGTTTAATTAAAAACGCCTTGCAATATATTTACCTGTGGTATTTTTTAGATATTTTTATAATATTTGTGCTTTGGTGTTTGCTTTTATGACTTTCATTCGGTCACATTGTGCACCATGACATGTTTTTTTTTTATCATTCTCGCTCGGGTTGGAGTCGCAAATCGTGTTTGGAATTAAGTGCGCAATGGCGAGTCTATAATGTATACATTATACATCTTAGATTAGTACTTATAGACACATAATTTAGCAGTACTAACGATTTTCAGTCATAGTGAAATTGCGTTGGACTTTTAAAATAAAGACGACGTTAGTTGATTTTTGTCTAATTTACATATTCGCGGTAAAGTGACACGTGTATAAATCTCATAAGCTAAAACAACCACGACAGCTTTAGGTTCTTTCGAGGAGTGAGTGATCAGACGGCAATAACACGTCGTGTAAAAAATTACTGCGTAACTAAACATTTCAAACAAAGATCGTATATGTACACAGCACTTCCGTTTCGTAAAATTTAGTTAGTAAATGGAAAACCTCACTTTGTAATTAATTCTTTTGGCGTGAGAAATTGGATTTAAAAAGTAATATTTCATTTTTTTTTTTTTTCGTTTTGCAGAATTTTTGAGTGAGGGGGAAACCACAAAAAATGGAGGACGGTCACTCAAAAACCGTCGAACAGGCGCTCAACTTTTTCAATGCAGACGCGGAGCGTGGCCTGACGCTCGAGCAAGTCAAGACAAATCAACAGAGATATGGCCCGAATGGTATGTATTTGCTTGGTAGACTGCCACATTTGTTAGTCATACATATTTATGTATGTGCATATGTAAATATATGATAAGATTATTGTTAAACATAACATCTTACCATTATTTTTTTTTATTTCAGAATTGCCAACTGAAGAAGGTACGAAGTAAAGAAAACAAAAGGGTGACCAACAACAATAATATCGCTTCTGCTGACATTTCGTGTAGTTAGATGATTAAAATTATTAACCCAAACTTTTTTTGTTCGGTTCAAATTTTCAGGAAAAAGTATTTGGCAGCTTGTATTAGAACAGTTTGATGATTTACTTGTAAAGATTTTGCTCCTGGCAGCCATTATTTCATTTGTAAGTGTAGAACTTTTACTTTAAGCTAGATCTGTCCAGTTCTTAATTGTTTTACCTATTACAGGTTCTAGCACTTTTTGAAGAACATGAAGAAACTTTTACAGCATTTGTAGAGCCCTTAGTCATTTTACTCATTCTGATTGCAAATGCAGTAGTTGGTGTCTGGCAAGAGCGTAATGCAGAATCTGCTATTGAGGCGCTGAAGGAATACGAGCCCGAGATGGGTAAGGTTGTTCGCCAAGACAAATCTGGTATTCAGAAAGTTAGAGCGAAAGAAATAGTACCTGGTGATCTGGTCGAGGTTTCTGTTGGCGACAAAATTCCGGCCGACATTCGCATAACTCACATATATTCGACAACACTCAGAATTGATCAGTCTATTCTCACTGGTGAGTCGGTTTCGGTTATCAAACACACAGATGCTATTCCCGATCCTCGTGCTGTCAATCAGGATAAGAAGAACATATTATTCTCCGGCACAAATGTTGCTGCTGGAAAGGCCCGTGGTGTTGTCATTGGCACCGGTTTGAGCACTGCTATTGGCAAAATTCGTACTGAGATGTCTGAGACTGAAGAAATTAAAACCCCATTGCAACAAAAGCTAGATGAATTCGGTGAGCAGCTCTCCAAGGTTATTTCTATCATTTGCGTAGCTGTCTGGGCTATCAATATTGGACACTTTAATGATCCGGCTCATGGTGGCTCATGGATTAAGGGAGCAATCTATTACTTCAAGATTGCTGTTGCATTGGCCGTAGCAGCTATTCCAGAAGGTCTACCCGCTGTTATCACTACTTGCTTGGCTCTGGGCACTCGCCGCATGGCTAAGAAGAACGCTATTGTCCGTTCTTTGCCTTCCGTGGAGACCCTTGGATGCACTTCAGTTATCTGTTCGGATAAAACTGGCACGCTCACTACTAACCAGATGTCTGTATCACGTATGTTCATCTTCGACAAAGTCGAGGGCAGCGACAGCAGTTTCGTGGAGTTTGAAATGACCGGCTCAACGTACGAGCCAATTGGCGAACTTTTTTTGAATAGCCAACGCGTTAAGGCCAGCGACTACGATGCTCTGCAAGAATTGTCAACTATCTGCATCATGTGCAACGACTCTGCTATTGATTATAATGAGTTTAAGTCTGCATTTGAAAAAGTCGGCGAAGCAACTGAAACCGCACTGATCGTTTTGGCTGAGAAATTGAACCCATTTAATGTGAATAAGGCTGGATTAGACCGACGTTCTGCTGCTATTTCTGTCCGCGGTGAAATCGAGACTAAGTGGAAGAAGGAATTCACACTTGAGTTTTCGCGTGATCGTAAATCTATGTCTTCATATTGCACACCATTGAAGGCCTCTCGACTGGGAACTGGACCGAAATTGTTTGTAAAAGGTGCACCCGAAGGAGTTTTGGAGCGATGCACACATGCCCGCGTTGGTACCAGCAAAGTACCTTTGACATCTGCATTAAAAAGCAAGATTTTGTCATTAACTGCTCAATACGGCACCGGACGTGACACCCTTCGCTGTCTTGCTCTAGCAGTTGCCGATAGTCCAATGCGTCCTGACGAAATGGATTTGGCAGATGCAACCAAATTCTATCAGTATGAAGTGAATTTAACCTTTGTCGGTGTTGTTGGCATGTTGGATCCGCCCCGTAAGGAAGTGTTTGATTCTATTGTTCGTTGCCGTGCCGCTGGTATCCGGGTCATCGTCATTACAGGAGATAATAAAGCTACTGCAGAGGCTATTTGCCGTCGGATTGGAGTATTTACTGAGGATGAAGATACTACTGGCAAGTCTTATTCCGGCCGAGAATTTGATGATCTGTCACCTGCCGAACAGAAATCAGCATGTGCACGTGCGCGTCTTTTCTCTCGTGTGGAGCCTCAACACAAATCTAAGATTGTTGAGTACTTGCAAAGCATGAACGAAATCTCTGCTATGACTGGAGACGGTGTCAATGATGCTCCGGCTTTGAAAAAGGCTGAAATTGGTATTGCTATGGGATCTGGTACTGCGGTTGCTAAATCCGCTGCAGAAATGGTATTGGCTGACGACAACTTCTCTTCCATTGTATCTGCCGTTGAAGAGGGCCGCGCTATTTACAATAATATGAAACAATTCATCCGTTATCTAATTTCTTCAAACATTGGTGAAGTCGTGTCAATTTTCCTCACTGCTGCACTTGGTCTTCCTGAAGCTTTAATTCCAGTTCAACTTTTGTGGGTGAACTTGGTAAGTGTTTATAGCTTTTTCACTTATCTACATTCAAAACTTTTTCTTGTTAAATTAGGTTACTGATGGCCTGCCTGCCACAGCTCTTGGTTTCAATCCACCCGATTTGGATATAATGGAGAAACCTCCAAGAAAGGCTGACGAAGGCTTAATTTCTGGGTGGCTGTTTTTCCGGTACATCCTTAATATAATCAAAGTAATACTTTTCATTTAATATATATTGTTTTATTTAGCTACATGGCCATCGGTGGTTACGTCGGCGCAGCTACAGTTGGTGCTGCAGCGTGGTGGTTTATCTTCTCTGAAAATGGGCCTCATCTAACCTATTGGCAGTTGACCCACCACCTCGCTTGCTTGGGAGGCGGTGACGAATTCAAGGGTGTCGATTGCAAAATCTTCAGTGATCCTCATGCCATGACAATGGCCTTGTCTGTGCTTGTAACAATCGAGATGTTGAACGCCATGAACAGGTATGCTAATAGCTACTTATCTGCGTAAATGCATATACAAATGTTTTTATCAAATGGATTTCAGCTTGTCCGAAAACCAGTCTCTGATTACTATGCCTCCATGGTGTAATATGTGGTTGATTGGCTCCATGGCACTTTCATTCACACTTCACTTCGTTATTTTACATGTTGACGTATTATCTGTAAGTATTTCTGATCACACGAAAATTCACGTGATTATTTTAGTCATATAGTTATTGCTATGAATTGATCTCAAATAATATACTTAGATATTTAAACTGAAATAAAAGTAGTACAGTAGTTAAGCACCCCTGAGAACCTGTCTGTCGAACACATGTAGATTTTAATGAACGGTAATCAATTGTACTCCCTTTGATTTGTTATATAACTAGATTTTGACATTTCAAGATTACACGATACATTGTACACAAATTCTTTGTGCAGAATATACAAATTATATTAATTTATTCAATAATATGTTTGGAAAAGTATAGTAGAGAACCGGCTGCTATATTTTATATAGAGGTGTACAATGAATAAAACAATTACCAAGAAATATAACTTTATTACATATATCGCCATGCCAAACACTATAGATATATATATATTATATTCTATCAATTTATCCAGTTATGTATAAGTATTAATGACCGAAAATTAAAAATATCAATTTTATGAATGTATATATATATTAAATTTTTCAGACCGTCTTCCAAGTGACACCGTTGTCTACAGAGGAATGGATAACTGTGATGAAATTCTCAATTCCTGTAGTTTTACTAGACGAAACTCTTAAGTTCGTTGCCAGAAAGATCGCAGATGGTGAGAGTCCTATATATAAAATGCATGGGATTGTTTTAATGTGGGCCGTATTCTTTGGCCTACTTTATGCTATGATGCTTTAAGAATATATATGTTAAGCCTAAATTCATTTATTCTAATAATTAGTCTAAAGTGTTACTAAATATTAAAGAAAAAAAATATTTTCTAACAAAACTAGATCCATATCCTTATGATATTTAAGAATTTTTCCCAGAATACTACCGAAACAACTAACAAAAGCGATACGGCTCCATGCGCCTGTAAGCACAAACCTAAATACAAGTACATACGTATTTTTGTACGTATGAGTTTAAATTCATGCTTGACACCTGATGCCTAATTAGTTTTGCTCTAAACCAAGTCCTGCCTAATTAGTTCCGACCAAGTCTCCAAACGCTTAAAATTTATTTACGCAGATCAACATAGCGGCATTGTACGCAACTATATATTAATCTAATTTATTTGCTTTTGTAAATACATGCCTATTAATTTAATTATACAGTTTAAGATTCGATTTAATTACGTGAATCGTAGAATGAAGGAATATAGTTGAAATTGTTTTCTAAATTATTAATTAGTAAACAAAAAAATATTTATAATTGATTCTCATTGTCGGTCAGAAAAATGTTAATAGTATATATATATAAATATATATATATATATATATAAATATATATATATAAATATATATATATATATAAATATATATATATATAAATATATATATAAATATAAATTAATATATATATTTTTATGTTTATATATATATTTTTATGTTTATATATATATATATAAATATATATATATACATAAATATATATATATATATAAACATATATATATATATATATATATATATATATATATATATATATATATATATATATATAAATATATATATATAAATATATATATATATATAAATATATATATAAATATTAATTAATATATATATTTTTATGTTTATATATATATTTTTATGTTTATATATAAACTTTAACAAATGCTAAGAAACAATCCAAATATCAATGTACAATGTAAATTTTAAGAAACCCTATACATACATGTATTGACGGCAATAATACATACATAGCTGTATATGAATATTCTTATATACGACATATGTATGTATATATGATATTTAAATATACATCGATTTCCTTCTTGGTTATAGATATTATAAAATGTTTTTTTCCCCGAATGAGATAGGCACAAATTAATGAATTTGGACAAAGTTAAATTGAACCATCTGAAGAGACATTTATTTATTCATATATGAAATATTATATATTTGTAAAGCATGTCAAGCATTCCACGAAAGGTCCATGCGGTCTAAATGAAAATTATACAAAAAATTAAAGAAGTTAGGAAATTATATGCACGTTGTTTATGTTGAAGTTTTACAACTGTATATTATAAAGTACTTACTACTAGAAACATTGCAACATAAAAGTCATAAAAGTAATTCAAAACGAGAGATACAACTTTCACCGATCCTGAATCTTTAATACTGTTCTCATATATTTCAAGTGCGACTAACATACATAGAAAATGTCTTTTGCAAATATTAATTTAAATACATGCATAAATAAAAAGAAAAATTATGTTATTGCTGCGAATTTATTAAAAATAAAATTGTTTATACTTAAAGCCGTCGGGCTACAAGCTTTCTAGAGAAATCTGTTGTGTGATCACGAAAACCATAGGATATGCAATGGAGCGATGGTCATACGGCTTGCTGAATTGCCGTTTAAATTTTATTTGTTTGCATTTTGTTGAGACTTGTACATATATATGCGATTAGTTCGATGACAATCTCGGCGACTAACCCTTCGATATTAAAGCATTTAACCACTCATGGTGTCAATAAAAAAATGTACTTTAAAATAATTATTTCTCTTACACAGTTAATCCCCGATTTCATTAATTGGATGTCTCCCGAGTAGTTAATCATATTTAAAATCGACTCCATTCTTCCCGCTTTTCAAATGTATGTGCAATTATACATTTTAAGAAGATGAAGATGTTTAGCCTAAATTTCTCCGAGATCGACAAATCGATTATGGTCTACTTTAGAATTACAAATGATTAAATATAACACTACGACATATTGAAAATCCAGCATGTAAGATATTTAAAAAAGAAACCGAAATAAACATAAAAAGTTCAATCAACCTCTGTCAACTCAACGATTATTAGTAAACCACTGCAATAATTGCTTAATATCACCCCGTGGTAGCTTCAGAAGGTATTATGCCTCTTACCCAATAACTTTTAACCAATTTTACTTGGATATTTGTATTCTCGGCTTTTTAAAATTGATGTTCCCGCTCATGAATCTACGCCGTCTTTGATGCGGCGTAATGTCCTCCATATCACGACGCTTTAAATGCACTGATACGATTAATACTTTACACCACACTGATTTAAATAGATTAAAATTGTAGTAAATTGACTGATTTGTTGTAGTGCCCGAAGTTGTTGTCAACAAGTGGTGAATGTCGAACACCTCACGACATGAAGGAATAATGCAATACATTTCTATCTCCATCGATCGTGTATTATCTACAAGCCCTGTTACAACTTATTATGAATACAATTATTATATTTAAATATATAACATATATCTACCAACGTTCGCTCTAGGAAGTGAATACCGCCAACCGTCATAATTATAAATTATATAAACAAAAAAAAAAAAAAAACGATACGTAGGTACATAAATATGTGAAATAATTTATATACGATACATACATGTATTTGAATTGTGGGTTAGTCAAATCTTAATAAACATAAATTAAATAAATTATTGAAACCTATGATTATTTAAACTATACAATGCATGGTGTGGATCAATAAGATAATGAAGTAAGTAAAACTAATTAGCATAACATATATTTTTTGGCATATATGTGGATGCAATCATTCTAGACGATGTAATTTAAATTTCAGCTTGTCCGAATTGTCTTGATCCAGTATGTTTACAGCTCGATCGGATCAAGACATGCAGCAACGAGTTGTATGTCCAATTTTTAGTGCATAATCGTACGTACGCTCTAATGTGACATTTTCAATACATGACCGATCTCTCTCAAGGTCACATGGTTATTTTCCGCAACGATTTAACTTGACTTTATCAACGTTTTCGTCGGTCACAGTTGTTGAAGGCCGTCTAAAACAAGGGATGTCTTGGACAGTCTCCCGACCATCTTTGAACTCTTTACACCACTTGTAAGTGCGCGTTTTTAACAGAGTAGATTCACCAAAAGTGTTTTGCAACATTTTCAATGTATCGGCACACGAAATTTCGTTCGCAACACAAATACGTTGAATAATATTTTCACTCATCAAAATTCTCCAAGCTCTATGGTTGACATATCGCCCTAAAACTTGGAATCTTAGTTAAGGACAGTGTTACCAACCTAGAAATTACCTGCCTAATCCTGCCTATCCGTTCGATATTAGTTAGGCAGGTACCAAAACTTTCTTGTCAGTATGTAAATATGAGAGATGTTCATCATTGTTCAAAATACCCACTTTCCAGCTGCAAAACAGCGAGGAGAGGCAACTTGTCAATAAAAAGTTTTTTAATATTTTTATTTACAATTCGGATCTATAAGCTATCTTAAAATATTAAATAAATTTACAATGGCACTTAGTCAAATAACATATATTGTGTTCTTATAGACACAACAAAAATGTTTACCATTTAGTTTTATGATATATTTATACAATGATATAAGTTTGGTCGTAGAGGGCTATACCCCATCACCCATGCACAAAAAATGCAACAAATCTTTGAATGATTACTACGTTGACTGTCATGCGACATAGACGTGTTTTTAAATCGCAGCGTGCTTTTAATTGTTCTCAAAAAATCAAGTGTATAAATTTTGTAAAAAAAGAGACAGAGACTCATTACTAATTTTTCCACATATATATTTTGTGCAACAATAATCCAAACTAGTGATTTAAATCAAAATAAATGATGAGCAGCGCTCATCAACAAAAACAAAACTCGGTTGCATCGAGAAATGCATATTTCTCGTTTGTCTCCCCGTGCAACACCAACAAAAATTCTTCAAACTCAAACTTGTCTGCTGCAACAACTGAGCAGACAGAAATTTCCTGCTCTCCCGCTCACCTGAACCCTGTACCCTGGAGCGCTGAATGTACGACGCCGACAACTCCACTCCCGTTACTTCCACCAACAGTAGCATCATCAACTACAATAACAACGCAAAGTGGCTACGCTACCTCTATTGCTTCTACTGTTACAACAACAACAACGGTGTATTCCGCACTCAGCTCGATCACGTCATCTCTATCCTCATTGGCTACAGCTACTCCAATCACAACAAACACGCAAGTACTGTACCTCAACAACAACAATAATAATCAAACTTCGACACATCCTAATGAGTCATCGAAAACAGTTAGTTATAATAAAACTAACACTGAAACCCAAAACGTAAACAAAACAAACAACAACACAAACCCACAGTTAAATTTAAAAAGAAATCGGGATTTGCATTCGCCTAATAAGCAAATGCAAAACAGCAACAAAAAACAAAAAAATAAAACACAAGCAAAATTGCAGGATTACTGGCTTAACAGACCAAATACAAAAAAAAAAAAAAAACTAAATATTATACCTTCAAGGCTAAAGAAGATAGGACCTTTAAAGTCATGCTCAGGAATATGCATCCTTCAGCTGACACTGAAGAAATAAAAACTGAGCTCCAAGAACTAGGCCACACAGTTGTGAATATATATAATATTCAACAAAGGACTTCAAAAGTCCCACTTCCATTATTTTCTATTGATCTTCTAAACGAAGAAAATAATAAAGATATCTATAAAATAACACACCTGCTTCAAACTAAAATCTCTTTTGAACCACCTCACACTAAACGTACTCTTTCTCAGTGTGCTAACTGCCAAAAGTATGGACATACTAAAAATTATTGTACTAGAGACCCGGTCTGTGTCAAATGCGCTGGACCCCACAAAACTTTAAATTGTACTCTAGCTTTTGGTAAAGGCCTCACCAAATGTGCTTTATGCGGCGGCAATCACACAGCCAATTATAAAGGCTGCGAGGTCTATAAAGCAATAAAAGTGCAACGTTTCCCTGCACTTCGAGAAAAAAGCTTAATGAAAGTAAACAGGTTGCATCCACTCTTAGTGCAAGTTTACCAGTAAATCCAGCTATAAGCTTTGCACAAATGGCTAAAAATAGCAGACCGAAATCGGACGACTACCCAGCGCTGACTTCGATTCGTCAAAGTAATCCAGTTTCTAGTTCTGCATATAATACTAATAAAAAACTAACCCAACCTTCAACCGTCACTCCAATACCCACTATCCCAATATCCAACTCTCAAAATTCCTTACCGACCAATCCAACTCAACAAATTAATGAAAATAATGACATGCAAGAACTAAAAACTATGATGAAACAACTAATGCAACAAATGTCAGCCATACTAAATGTAATCACACTCCTAGTTTCAAAACTCAACTCGTAGGCATGGACTCAGATCATCTGCGAATTATTTTCTGGAATGCAAATGGGCTAATGCAACACGTTCTGGAGCTGAAGCAATTTTTATATGACAATAGCATTGATATGGCACTGATCTCAGAAACTCATCTGCCATCTAAACATTTCCTAAGGATCACAGGATACACATTATACAATACAAATCACCCAGACGGAACTGGTCATGGGGGAGCGGCCATAATTATAAAGAATAATATTAAATGTTCTCTAATTGAAAATTATAGCTATGACTATATTCAAGCTACTATTATTAATTTAGATGACCTTAACTGTCCCCTGTCTATTTCGGCCTTGTATAGTCCTCCTAGACACAAAGTAACTTTGTCACAGTTCAACAATTACTTTAAATCCTTAGGGCCAAGATTTATAGCTGCAGGTGATTTTAATGCAAAGCATATGGCATGGGACTCGCGGCTTACAAATAAAAAAGGTGAAAGACTTCTACAATCTATTGAAACAAATAGCTGTAAACACCTTTCCACCGGAGAGCCTACATAGTGGCCAACATACTCAAACAAAGTATCTTATTGACTTTTGTGTTATCAAAAACATAAATATTAATAATTTTATTATTAAATCCCGTTTTGAGCTGTCTTCTGATCACTTTCCAATTCAGCTCGATTACCTGACTACACTTGCAACAAACAAGCCCACGCCAACCCTTTATAATTCAAAAACTGATTGGCAATCATATAAAGAGTTTCTAAATATACATTTACGATCGGACATATCATTAAAATCTTCATATGATATAGAAAGTTCCGTGATATATTTTAATGATGCTGTAGCTGAAGCGGTGATGATTTCAACTCCGGATTTCATTCGAAAAGAAGCTCTGCAATTCACACCTGCCTCAATTCGTCAACAAATTGAGAAAAAAAGAAAACTTCGAAAAATCTGGCAAATTACAAGATGCCCCGAAGACAAAAAGAAGCTTAATCAAACAACTAAGCACCTAAAAGAAGTTCTTTGTAAAAATAATAACAAATATTTAGAAAGTTATCTAACCCATTTGACCCCAAATTCAGATACTAATTTCTCCCTTTGGAAGGCAACAAAAAAATTAAGACGAACCACAATGCGAAATGCCCCATTAAAAAAGGCAGATGGTAGCTGGGCAAAAACAGAGTTTGAAAAGTCAACACTTCTAGCTGACTTTTTTCAAAACGCATTTAAAAATGACCCACAAAACTGTGAACATATGTCAGAAAATTCAAGTTCTATTCGTAACATTCCAATCCGGTACGTATCTGCTAAGGAAATCAAAATAATTATTGACAAAATCAAAACAAAGGAATCCCCGGGTTATGATATGATAACTGGTAAATTGCTGAAAGAACTTCCAAAGAGTGCTGTACTTTATCTCCGAAATTTATTTAATGCTATAATAAGGATCAAATATTTTCCAAAGACTTGGAAGGTATCAGAAATTATAGCAATACCTAAGCCTGGCAAAGATACTTCCAGTGCAGCTTCCTATCGACCGATAAGTCTTTTGCCGATTTTATCAAAGGTGTTTGAAAGAATATTTAGGAGCCGACTGCAACCCATACTTGACAATAGTTACATTATACCTGACCATCAATTTGGATTCCGAAAACACCATTCCACAATTGAACAAATACATAGAATAGTTAACAAAATATCTACAGACCTTGATGACAAGAAATATTGTATAGGAGTTTTTCTCGATGTCGAGAAGGCATTTGAAAAGGTATGGCACAAGGGATTGTTATTCAAACTTCAATCTCTCCTTCCGCAGGATTTTTATCTTTTGCTTAAAAGTTATATATCAGATAGACACTTTTATGTAAAAGTCAAAGACGCTTTCTCGTCAATAAGACAAATAAATGCTGGAATACCCCAAGGGAGTGTTTTAGGACCTCTCCTGTATGTTCTATATACTCAAGATATACCACACCCGAATGAGCCCTCTTCAATAATTGCTACCTTTGCAGACGACACTGTCCTGCTCTCTGCTCATAACGACTTGTCTTTAGCTTCCAGAAACCTTCAAGGTACTCTTGACACTATAACTACCTGGTTTGAAAAATGGGCTATAAAAATTAATGCAAAAAAGACCACCCAAGTTATATTTACAACAAAACGTGCTTAATTGTGCTTAACAATGTTGACATACCCATTGCAAATTCAGCAAAATACTTAGGAATACATTTAGACAGTAAACTGACTTGGAAACTACATATAGAAAAAAAACGAAACCAAATTAAAGAGAAATGCCGACAATTGTACTGGCTTATGAACAGGAAGTCAAAGCTATCGATGTTCAACAGAATTTTATTATATAAAACCATCATCAAACCTATCTGGACTTACGGCCTCCAGATATGGGGCACATCTAAAACATCGAACACTGATATTATTCAACGGCAACAGTCAAAAATACTTCGACAAATTACAGGAGCTGATTGGTTTATTTCTAATGCAGATATACACCGAGACCTCAACATACGCACAATAAAAGAGGAAATAGTAGCAGTAAGCAGAATGCATCACATCAGAATTATGGCTCATTCCAACACCGAGTTAAACAATATACCCTTCCTGGAACTTACAACTAGAAGACGCCTTAAGAGGATACGGCCAGTGGACTTACCAAACTATTCTTAGTTTAATCTAGACATTACTATGTAAAATTAATTGTTGTGCAGGGGTATTGTGCTAATCTACCTTCAGTGAACGTTACGGTATCTCGCGAAGAGTGGGGCAGCCGTAAGTATTAGCTGTCTGTAGTGGATGCATAAATTCTTGCATTACATATTCTAGTCCTAATATTGTTATAACTTAAAGAAATTGTTCTTTTGTTAACTATTTTATCCCTTAAACATTATTAGGCCCTGTACCGAAGGTACAAGAGCCTATTGGGTTTGTGCAAATGTATGTAACAGGTAGAAATAATGGTCGGAGACCCCCCAAAGTTACCCCCATTATGGTCAGGAGTGATAGAGGAGTCGATATAGACATGTCCGTCTGTCCGTCCGTCCGTCCGTCCGTATGAACGAAAGGATCTCGGAAACGGTAATAGATAGAGACTTCGTGTTTTTTGCATTCGACTAGGACTGCTCCGGAATTTCACAAGTTTATTTTAAAAACTTGCCCCTCCCCCCTTCCCCATAAAATCACCCCCAAGGGCAAAAATTTCTTCGGCACAAAAAAAAGTAAGTATGCCAGTATAGAGATATCGTCCTTCTTAGCCAAAATCCGAAAAGTTCATCAAAATCGGATAATAAATGACGATTTAATAAGCAATTGAATTTGAACGACCCCCCTTTTCTTTTCATTCATATTCGCGCAGTGAGAAGTGGTCATGTGTTTGGTCATAAGCTCGGGAAACATTTAATGTGTTTGTTAGGCGAACTGAACTGGTACAGGGCCTCTTACAGTCGGTTACGCCCGACTGAAATTTCCTTACTTGTTTTAAAGTGTACTAGATGTCCTATAGACAGACGTATAAAACAATGAGAAATATAAAAAAAAAAAAAAAAAAAAAAAATTCCTTTGAATCCATTTCAAGTACAGGGACGAAATTTAATACAAATGTTAATGGGATCGGGAAAAGTAATCGTGTTTAGCCAAAATCGGTGGGGGCTATACTCCACCACCCATACAAGCGATAAAAACAATTAAACATAACTTTGAATCCATTTGAGATACAGGGACGAAATTAAGTATACATGTTAATGGGATCGGAAAAAGTAATCGTGTTAAGATTGGTCAAAATCAGAGGGGGTTATACCCCACCCACCATACGCCATACAAGTGATACACAAAATTCAAAATATCTTTGCATTCATGTAAGGTACCGGGACAAAAATTAGTATGCATGGTAATGAGATCGGGAAAAGTATTATTTTATTTAATTATTTATAAATATGTAGTTTGAATATAATTTAAAATTACATAAAAACTAGTTACAAGCTATAGATACGGTGGCCTTAAGCTTACTTATTTGCTATTATATGCTAAGAATTAACTAATATATGTATATAAATTCTTATAATTTTTTTTTTTGGCAACAGAGATACTAATAATGTTACAGTTTAATAATATGTATTTACAAACTTTTTTTTTTTTTGTTTTATCTGTTTAAATATATATGTTAATTTTATATTTTATCATATAGTTGGGATGATTTTAGAAAGTTTATGATTTTGATAATATTATCGGTGGTAGGAATAAATAGGGCATGTATGGGATCAGAATAGGGAAATTGTTGAAGCCTTTGTGTTCTGAAATGGGGGCAGATAGAGAGTATGTGCTGGACGGATGTTGTAGTATTTAGATTACAAAAACTACAAATGTTATTTAAGGAGTGGTCAAATAGGTGTTTGTGAGTTAGGTTGGTATGTCCTAGGCGGAGTCTAATTATTTTACTTAGGTCACGTCGATTTAAAGTGGGGTCCAGAGAGAGGTGTCCATAGTCGTGCAATGACTTCTCTTTTGGATTAATTAGTTTGTAATGAGAGTTAGTTAGGTGCCAGTTTTTTATGTCGTCAATATTAAAATTTTCATAAAAGATTAGTGGGGATTTGAAGGCGGATTTTGCTGCTTTATCCGCTTGTTCATTACCTGAAATAAGGCAATGCCCAGGGACCCATAATATATTTATACGTGGAAAGCAATCAGTAAGAGTTTGTCTGATCAATGATGGATAATAACTAAGATTGGAAATATTGGCTATGGCTTCAATCGAAGACAAAGAGTCAGTGCAAATGGTGAAGTGACCGTGACCAGCTTTAGCTTTACTGACCGCGTCGTAAATGGCTATAATTTCTGCAGAGTAAACAGAGGTATAGTATGGAAGAAGAGATATATTGGTTGAGTTGGGGGAGATTATGCTGAGCGATGATATGTTGTAGGAGTGTGAACCATCTGTGTACAAAAACGTATGGGATTGCAGCGAATTTTTTATTTCTAAGAAACGTAAACCTAAAAAAATTAAACATAACTTTGAATCCATTTGAGATACAGGGACAAAATTTATTACACATGTTAATGTGATCGGGAAAAGTAATCGTGTTAAGTTTGGTCAAAATCGTAGGGGGCTATACCCCACCCCCATAATCACTTAAATAGCATTCAACCGTCTTTTGGTCATGGCCGCATTTAGGAAGGCACGCCAGCTTCCGAAATTTTGATCGCGCTGGCGCCAGTTGTTTTGAATGCCAAATACGGAGAGATCCCTCCATACCTGGTCATTCCAACGCGTACGCGGTCGTCCTCTATTTCGGCGTCCACCAATCAAGTTTGGGCGGCCCAAGTTAACCATGCGTGCTGGAGCTCTTTCATCCATTCGAATGAGGTCCCCAGCCCAGTGCAGCCGCTAGAATTTTATGCGCTGGAATATGCCAACCTCATCGAATAGTTCGTACAGCTCGCGGTTCATACGGGACTTAAACTCGTCGCCGACTCTAATAGGACCAAAAATCCTGCGGAGAATCTTCCTTTCAAAGACTTCCAACGCGGTTTCATCCGACTCAATCACGGTCCATGCCTCTGCGCCATACAATAGGTCCGGGAGTAATAGTGTCTTATAGAGAGGGCTTTACTTCTTATTTGCTTGCTCAGCCCAAAATAGCTTCTGTTTGCAAGCGTGATTCGTCTTCTGATACCCAGGCTGACGTTTTTGTTGCTCGTCATTTCAGATCGAAGATAGACGAAGTGTTCTACAACACTGAAGTTGAAATTCTCCATCGGCACTGGCCATCAAAGACGCGATGACGGCATGCGAGAAGACACAAAGTAATTCGCCTTCTCCTCATTCACTGCTAGACCCATGAGCCGAGACTGTTTTGCAATCTCTGAGAATGCCTTGCTGACTCGCCGTTCCTGCGTACCGATGATATCGATATATTCTGTATGTACGGGCAGTGGCGTAGAATGTATTCTATCAGAAGATGAAAAAAATCGCACGACTGCGCATAGCCCTGCATGAAACCTCGCTTGGTATCAAACGGGTCAGAGAGTTTCTGTACTACCCTGACAACGCTTTGTGACGAAAAATCTTTGCCGGGATACCTAGTGCAGACAGTGCGTCGAAGAGCTTCGATTTTATCGGCGTGTCGAAAGCAGTTTATAAGTCGTCAAATAGGTGGTGCGTCTTTTCCAGGATTTACCGTAACGTGAATATGATTCGTCACCAGTTCTGACTCTGGAGCAAATTTGGGTCGTCGCAGACGGAGTCCAACAGCTCGTTAGCTATGTTAATGCGATGCTGTTTTTGGTCCGGATTTCTCGGCGACCCGTCTCATGCCCAAATTATTGGTAAAAATCGAATGACTGGAGCCAATTGACATGTTTAGATCTTCAGCAACTTCTCTAAAGGTGATACGACGATTGGTCTGGGACGCTTTTCGTCGTTCACATCTGTCAGCGCTGTCAAAAATTAAGTGAACCTGTGAAGTGAACCTGTCCGAATTTGTGGGTATAAGTTAAAGACATGTGTACCAACATAACGCCAAAAGAAAAAAACGAAAATCGATACGTAACCCATGGAAATTCAAAAGTCGCGATACTTTTTGTACATATTTCGTATATCTTGAGAGGACACAGAGGTTTCCCGGAGCAGAAAATGTGTTTGAAAATGCTTCGGCGGTCTGTTATGATTGCAGCTGGCCGACGTCTAGCTTTTGTTGCATGTTGGGACGTGCGGCGTGCACTACGCTGAGCCTAGTGCGTACCTTAGCTGCGACAAGATACTGGTCTGAGACAATGTGGCGACCACGTAACTTTCGCACGTCCAACACGCTCGATGAGTGCCTTCCGCATCTATATAAACGCCAACGTCAGCAGCATACTTTGTTGCATTCAAGCATAAGAAAGCAGCAGCGACCACCAAAACAACAACAACAACAAGACGCAGCCATGTAG
The DNA here is from genome assembly GCA_035044805.1 of Leucophenga maculata. Lineage (NCBI taxonomy): Eukaryota > Metazoa > Arthropoda > Insecta > Diptera > Drosophilidae > Leucophenga > Leucophenga maculata. The sequence goes on from JAWNNP010001097.1 coordinate 38,535, forward strand.
TATTATTGCGACACTTGAGTCGCTTATATAATTGTTTACATTTTCAATTCTTTTAAAAAAGATATACTTGTTGGTTCTCTCTGGCACTTCTTTAAGTCAATCTGTTTCGAGTATTGAATCTGTAAACTTGCTTTAAGAATCTACAATAAATAACAATCATCATAAAAAATTGGGCATAATTATTTAATTTTTTTTCGGAACCTCTACGGACTACAACTTTAACTGAGACCAATAGCCGAATGGCGAAAACAGTCCGTATTGAATATCTGTTCCTAAAATTTCTAAAAATTATTGGAGTGCGTTGCATCGAGCAGATTCGGTTATTCAGCTTCGGACGCGTTCGAAATAAATCGGCTAGTAATTAAATATTTAAAGGGAAATATTTGTGATCTTCTGGATAAAATATTTAATTTTTAAGAAAAAAACTCAATTATAAATTACACTTAACACTATGCCACATTAGAACCATATAACACACACACTATTATATGCTCCCTAGGGGCAAAGCAAAAATCAATAACCTTAACCCAACCAGTATGTCATTTTCAGGTAGTTCCAATAATGCCAATGCGGGTGCCACTTCCACTAACCCGATACCTCCAGATCTAATAAATCCCATTTCGGTGTACGAATCTCTCCGCATACCCGACCCAATTAAGTACTTAACTACTTTTGATGGAAACCCTATGTTTCTTAACGTGTTTATTTCAAATGTAGAAGAAGTTCTTTTTCTCATTAGAGGGCGTGATTGCGTTTCGTATAGGCAGTTGTACTTCCGACATATACGAAACAAGATCGTAGGTCGAGCCAACGAGGCTCTCTATGAACTTTTCCAACTTTTGCAGACTGCACTATCCCTTTGTACGCCCATAATGATCTAAGTGTAGTTTCCACAAATCTTCAAAGTATCCTCAATGCCATCACTAACTGGTTCGATAAATGGGCTATAACAATTAATGGCAGTAAAACAACTCAAGTGATTTTTACAACAAAACGAACTTTCCAACCCATCCCTTTAAAAATAAACCATGTTGACATACCCATTGAAAAGCCCGCCAAATACTTGGGTATCTACTTAGATTGCAAACTAACATGGAAGTTGCATATTGAAAAAAAACGTAATCAAACAAAAGAGAAATGCCGCCAATTGTACTGGCTCATGAACAAAAAATCAAAATTGTCTATGTACAACAAACTCTTAATTTACAAAAGTCTAAATAAGCCTGTCGGGACTTACGGTCTTCAGATCTGGGGTACATCAAAAATATCAAATATTAACATAATCCAACAGCAACAGTCCAAGATACTTCGTCAAATAACAAGTGCAGACTGGTATATTTCTAATGCAGATATTCACCGAGATCTCAAGATTCCAATTGTCAAGGAGGAGATAACAAAACTTAGCAGAATGCAGTTGAACAACATACCCGTGCAAGTAAAACGGTAATAATATTCGGCCAAAGTCACCACCCCGCTTGAAATTTTTTCAGCTATTGCCTGCGATTCATTTGATGCCTTAAATCAAGAACAGCGATATAAATACATAGTACGAATTTACTTTTGTATATTGAATG